>BHFT01019719.1:0-27419 GCA_004320025.1 Laticauda laticaudata
CTACAATGAGCTACAACTTTAACAGAACTACAATGACATGGGATAATACCCGAAGGAAGCTAAACAGCACAAATATACATATATAGATATACGTATACACACACACACACACATTATATAATTGATAAATAAATAGTAATAATTTGGAAGCGATCAGATACTCTCCAAGCCAGCCACAACAACTAAGCCTTCGGTAGGGAGGTTCAGGGTTCAAAAAGCAACCCTGGGGGATTGGCAGCCACTGTTCTTTGGGCATGTGCACAGTGNGGGAGGTTCAGGGTTCAAAAAGCAACCCTGGGGGATTGGCGGCCACTGTTCTTTGGGCATGTGCACAGTGCTTTTCCCCCCCAAGAGAGTGGTCCTAGATCCCCATTTAAATTTCTATCCCTGTGATACTGCCCCATCCTCAGGGGCAGGTTTCCATTTTTTTGTTATATGTGCGTACGTGCTTTGTCAAAAATTTCCACTACCGGTGCACCAGAACTGGTCCGAACCAGCTGAATACCACATCTGCCCATCCGTGCCCCTCTCACTCAACATCAGACAAGCGTCACCACCACCTTCGCTCACCCCGGGCGTCTCCGCAAGGCTGTTGGTTGCATGTCTCCATCTGGACGGCATCTCCAGGACATAGCTGTCCGCTGTTTTTGGGCGGGGGATCAGTGCAGGTCCGGGTGCGACTTCGGACACCGCCCCGGCACTCTGCATCACAATCTGACCATTCGCCCCAGGCGGCCCAGGCTCCATTCACTGGTATAGAGGGGGGGAAAGCAGGAGGAAGTAGCGTTGTGAAGACCAAATGAAGAAGTCAACTCCTCGAGTGACGACCGCGATGGTGCCTGAAATGTGGCTAAAGGAAACATTGGTCAAGGACGTTTTGCCCAGGGTTTAGACTGCTACCGGTTTGCACCGGTTTGGGCAAACTGGTTGCTAATTTTACATCTAGTTCACTGAACCGGTAGTTGCAACAACTGGATGGCCCACCTCGGCCATCTGAGGCTTCTGCTGCTTTTCTTGCACAAAGCCAAAAGTCTTTCCTCTCTCTCTCTCCCCTGAGAATGGAGATGGAGATGGTCTCCTGCGATCCCAAATAAAGAATGATTGATCGGTAGGAAAAACAGGGTGAGGGATTTTCCTGCAGACATTTTTGGGGGGATTTTCCCAGGGTCTCTGCTCCACAGGATTCAAAATGTTGGTTTGGTGGTCCCTGAGGTCTGAAAGATTGGCAACCCCTGCTCCAAAGGCTTGAGGAAAGCCTCTGGAGTCCAGAAAGGGTGAAAATGCCCCTCTCCTGCTATGATGCATAACGCTGACTAGGCCATGCCCATCATGGCCACTCCCACTCAGCAACCTGGCAAAGAACCACTTGCTAAATTTTTTGGAAGCCTGTCCCTGGTTTCCCCCTTACCTTTGTACAACTTTTCCTGGTCTGGTTGTTAAACAAAACATGTTTTTTGTGGAATTTGGAACGTGGTCGTTCCTGAGCATTGGGGCTTCTCCCTTTGACTTTGCGAGTCACAAGAGGGGATTGTGGCATAGGAACCGATGGCCGAGGGTCTGAATTTGAATCCAGTAATTGTGGGGAAGCGAGGGTCATAAGTGCAAAAACCGGTCTCCTTGTTCGGTGACGTCATCTTAACTCCCCCAAAATAAACCCTAACTGGAAAGTAAGCCCTAATGCATCTTTTGTAGCAAAAATTAATATAAGACTCGGTCTTATTTTCGGGGCCCCATGGTATATGTATATATATGGCAGAATATATTAGCCTTAATGTTTTTTTCCCTCAGAACAGTTCAGGTGGAGGCCAGCTTTTTGCAAAGCCCGTGAATAGGGGTGAGGGGGTGGGAGAAAGGATTTGGAGGTAAATCCACAAAGGTGCAAGGGTGGAAGAGAAAAGACCGACCTGGACAGGCTCGGAGAAAGCAGGAACGACTGTCAAATTCATCACGCTCACAACGTCCTCCTGGGAGAGCATTGCGGAGAAGGTCGCGGCGCCGGAAGGTTACCCCCAGCCCACAGGACCGGCTGCATTCACTCCAGAGACTCCAAGGAGACAGGATGCAGTCCACTGTGGAGGAGGAGGAGGAGGAAGAAGGGGAGGAAGAGGAGGAGCAGGAGGAGGAGGAATGAATAATAGAAGGGGAGAAGGAGGAAAAGGAAGAAGAAGGAGGAGGAGAATGAGGAGGAAGAGGAAGAAGAGGAGAAGGGGAGGACAGCCACGAGGAACAAGAATGAGAGAAAGAGGAGGAGGAGAGGGAAGGGGATGGAGGATAAGGAAGAAGAGGAAAAGGAAGAGGAGACGAAGAGAAAGAAGAGGAGGAAGGAAGTGAAAGAGGAGAAGGTGGAAGAGGAAGAAAAATAGTAAGAAAAAGGGGAGGAAGCAAAGGAGGAGGAGAACAAGGAAGGAGGAGGAGAATGAGGAGGAAGAAGAGAAGGAAGAGGGGAAGGGAAAGAAATGGAAGAGAAAAAGATAAGAAGGGAGGAGGAAGAGGAGGAGGAGGAGGAATAATAATAAGAAAAAGGGGAGGAAGAGAAAGAGGAGGACGAAGAAGAATGGGAGAAGGATAACAAAGAAGAAGAGGGAGAAGAAGAATGAGGAGGAAAAGGGGAGGAGAACAAGGAAGAAGAGGAAGAAGAGGAGGAGAAGGAAGAGGTGGAAGAGCAGGAGGACAAGGAAGTAGAGGAAGGGAGGAAGAGGAGGAGGAGGATGAAGAAAAAGAGGAAAGAGAGAAAAGGGAAGAAGAGATGAGAAAGCGGAGGAGGAGAAGCAAGAGTAGGTGTGGGAGGAGGAGGAAGAGGAGGAGGAAGATTAAGGGAAGGAAGAGGAGCAGGGGGATAGAAAATAAAGCTATCATGGTTGCAAAATCAGGGCAAATGCCAGCCATACCCTGGAGCAGTGCCCAGTTCAATGCCAGCTCTGAACTTTGGTAAAGCCCAGATTTCCCTAGCACACACCTTTGGGGTGCCGGGCAATGGTGGGATTCAACCGGTTTTCACCCCTTCGGCCGAACCGGTGGTTAAATTACTGGCTGGCCTCCCCCCTCCATTCCCCACCCCTTCCAGGAATGCCCACACACCCTGTTTTGGTTCCCAGATAAATGCAGGGTGCCCTACTAGGCCCAAAATAGGGTGTGAGTTGGGGGGTGAGGGTGCAGTGCCTCCCTTTCCTGGGGCCCGTTTTGGCTCCCAGGAGGCTGCAGGGAGGCCTACTAGGCCCAAAACAGAGTATGGCCCATTTTGGCTCCCAGGAAGCTGCAGGGAGGCCTACTAGGCCCAAAACAGAGCATGGCCTGTTTTTTGCTCCCAGGAGACTGCAGGGAGAGTATGGCCCGTCTTGGCACCAGTGAGGCCTACTAGGCCCAAAACAACAGCGTGGCCCGTTTTGGCTCCCAGGAGACTGCAGGGAGGCCTACTAGGCCCAAAACAGCGTGGCCTATTTTTTTGCTCCCAGGAGGCTGCAAGGAGGCCTACTAGGCCCAAAACAGAGTATGCCCTATTTTTGCTCAAGTGAGGCCTACTAGGCCCAAAACAGAGTGTGGCCTGTTTCTTGCTCCCAGGAGGCTCCAGTGAGGCCTACTGGGCCCAAAACAGATCGGGGCCCATTTTGGCTCCCAGGAGGCTGCAAGGAGGCCTACTAGGCCCAAAACAGAGCAGGGCCCATTTTGGCTCCCAGAAGGCTGCAGGGAGGCCGACTAGGCCCAAATCAGAGTGTGGCCCATTTTGGCTCCCAGGGGCTTGCAGGAGGCAGAGTGCTGCCTGTCATACACATCCTGGCCACGGCCACCACGGCCACGGCCACGCAGCCGGTCCTTGGGGCAAAGAACTGGTCATTAAAATGATTCAAATCCGCCACCATCCCCCCCCAGCCTACCACAGTTGGCTTCATCAGAGCCATCCTGACAATCTTGGCGCAGGTCGCAGCGGTGTTCCAGGCTCAGACACTCCCCGCTCTGGCAAGAAAACTGCTTGGAGGAGCAAGTGCTGGGGGCCCCCGTTGGGATCGGGGGGCGCACAGTGTGAGCCGTGGGGGCCATGGGACCGCCTGCAAAAAAGCCAAGAGGGAGAGAGCAGTTTGATGTCATCTTAGTGGCGTTGGGCCGGTTGACCATGCTTTAACAACAGTTTCTAAGCTAAACCCCATTCTCCTTCATTAGCTATCTTCTCCTTCTCCTTCTTTCTGCTTTTCCACATCTTTATACTCTTCCTCCTCCACCACCACTGTCTCCTTTTCCACATCTATTTTCTTTCTCTTTCTCCTTCTCATTATCTTCCTCTTCTTTCTCCTTCACCGCATCTATTCTTCTTCTCATTATCATTCTTCTCATCTATATTCCTTTTTTCTCCTTCTTCTGCTTATCTATCTTCTCCTTCTCCTACTCATCGATTATCTCCTTATCCCCATCCTTATTATCCTCCTTATTCTCTTCCTCCTCATCTATCTTTTCCTTCTCCTTCTCCACATCTATTCTCCTTCTCATTATCCTTATCTATATTCTTCTTCTCCTTCTCCTTCTGCGTATCTATCTTCTCCCTCCTTGTCTGTTAGCTTCTTCTCTATCTTCCTTATTCTCTTCCTCCTCATCTATTTTTATCTTCTCCTTCTCCACATTTATTCTCCTTCTCATCCTCTTCCTCCTTCACCTTATCTATCTTCTCCTTCTTATCTATTGTCTCCTTCTCATTATCCTCCTCATCTATCGATTCTCCTCATCATACTGCTCCTTCTCCTTGTCTATTGTCTCCTTCTCATTATCCTACTCCTTCTTATCTATTTTCCTCTCCCCTTCCCTTTCTTCTCCTTTTCCTCCTTCTGCTCCTCCTCATCTATCTTCCTATTTCTCCTTCTCCTCCTTTTCCTCCTATCTCCTTCCTCTTAGCCTTTTCATTCTCCTTCTTCTCAATCTTCTCCTTCTCCTTCCCCTTTTCCTCATTGTCTCCTTCTCATTATCCTACTCCTCCTTTCTCCTTATCTATCTTCTCCTTTTCCTTCTCATCCTTCTCTATCTCCTCCTCCCCTTCTCAATCTTCTTTCCCTTTTCCTTGTCTCCTTCTCATTATCCTCCTCCTCTTCCTCCTTATCTATCTTTTCCTTTTCCTCCTTATCTATCTTCTGCTTCTCCTTTTCTATCTCCTTCTCTTCCTCCTCCTCCCCAATCTTCTCCTTCTTCCCCTTTTCCTCGTTGAATTCTCCTTCTCATTATTGTCCTCCTCCTCCTCCTTCTCTATCTCCTCCTTATTTATCTTCTCCTTCTCTACCTCCTCCTCCCAGAAGGAGTGCCTGCAGGCCATACATAGAATCCATCCACCCAAATTTCTTTGGCCAGACAATAACTGTGAGATGAAAGGCAATGTCCCACCTCAAAGGGGTGTACCATAACTAATCATGGCAGTCTGTTAAGGTAATGAATATTTGATAGCTGATCAGTTGCTGTAAAGCTGCTATAAATACTGATGCAAAGAGGATGAGTCAGCAGGGATATTGCCACTTTAAGGCTGAGGATGAGTCCATAGGGTTATTGCCATTTTAAGAGGCTGTCTATATATAGGAGACCATGAGAAGGCATCTCTCTCCTCATGTTCTATCTTCATTGTAATACTCTGTGCAGAGTAATGAAGATTGTGTGCTTGCCAGGTATTTGCCTAATAAGTGTATGTATGTATATAGTAGTCTTGTATATAAACCACTCTTAAAAGACAAAGCCTCTGTGTCCTGTGTTTTGCTCTCGAGTTGTCTCACAATAGCAGTCATGCTGCAAACAGTCTGACACAGTCAAAACTCTCAAAGCCTGGAGGAACTGGGAGATGTTCTCCACATTTCTCCATGCCTCCCCATCCTGAACGTGATGAGAGCCAAGCAGCAGCAAGACCAACCAAAGCATTTAGCGGTGCTTGGTGCAGGACTCACCGCAGTGGGCCTCGTCTGAGCCATCAGCACAATCCTGTTGCCCGTCACAGACAGAAGCCGCCTCCGCACAGCCAGAGGTCTCACAGGCAAATTGTCCTTGCGTGCAAAGGACCCGAGCCATCCCAGCAGAGGGGACGAGAGTTGGCACTGCCAAAGAGAAGGGGACAACAAAGTCTTAATAAAGCCTTCTATGGATTCTGATTATCACTGTTGTTTTATTTTTATCATATTCTCACATTAAGGGATCATCCACTAAGACTCCGACGTCTCCCTCACAGCGACTACTTTTGGAGCCAGGATTTGAGCCAGAATCCCCCAATAGGATCAAAGGTAGTATTCAGCCAGTTCGGACTGGTTCTGGCATACCAATAGCGAACATTTTGACTGGTTCAGAGAACCAGTAAATACCACCTCTGGCTGGCATTACCTCTCCTATAGTCTGTTGTTTATTAGCTCAGCTTATTTGCACGGCAGAGTGGATTGCTGTGCCTCAGCCAAGCTTAAAAAAACAGCACAGTTCACCATCATCGATAAAAAGTGCAGTCTCCAAGTCCCTTTTGTGTGTGTGTGAAACACTTGCTTGGTACACACATACACTAGGCATGCCTACACAGCTCACCAGTGTTGATACAGAGGGTGATGTTGGAGTGCTACGCATGTTGGAGTGCACGTGTGAAGCAAGCTCTCTAAACCTGTAGGGAAAACTTTTGAAACCCACCCTTGAACGGGATGTCCCTCCCGCCCCACCGTATTACAGCTCTGCCTGCCTCACCTGACCAAGTGGGCCTCCACCCAGGGGTTTCAGGTTGGTGTGAAAGAACGTGCCATGTGGACACTCTGGAAGCACTGCTTGATCCAGGAGTTGCCAGGGGCCACAAAGTGGTCCGGCGAAGGCCAGGCATTGCCGTGGACAGGACAGCTGGCATGCTGCTTTTCTGGAACTGCCGAGAAGGGGTCAGCCCTGCAGCACTGATCCAGGAAACTGCTGCCATTGCTGGTTTGGTGTAAGGGGGCAACCAGGTGGGGGTGCCAAGAGTCTTCTTTGGAGGAGATGGGGCTGTGGTGGGTCTTGTACGGATTATTCCAGTGGCTGGGCTGCTGCTGGCAGAAGTCAATCGGCCCACGGCACGCTCCGTCTCTGGGTCATGTGAGAAAGATTGAAACAGGAGAATGAAGAGAATGCCCACACACACAAAAAAGTAACCCTTAGCTAAGCTGTCCTGGCCCCCTCCCACCTGGACGACAGTTGGGGGAAAACCTGGTCATTAGGATGTCACGTTCCCCCCACAAGCTGGACACAGTGCCCCTGTCTGAGTCTAAATCTGAGAGGAAGACCAACGGCTGACAGGAGTGGGAGTGTGGCTCCGTTGGCTGCGGAGGAAACTGGGGAAGGGCAAAGTCCAGCTGGGCAGAGCAGGGAAGAGGTAGAGCAAGGGAGAGGGATTCAAGGAAAGACCCAGGGCCCACCCCCTCTCTATCCGAGGGCACGCAGGGAGGAACGGAGAAGGAGCAACAAGGAGAAAGACAAATCAGAAATGACCAGGAAGTTAAAATGAATTAACAACAGATACTTACCATTCTAAGAAATTAAGTCCAAAATTTAGGGCCTTTTTCAGATAATTAAAGTAATAAAACCCAATGACCATGAAACTTAATCTCCTTATTGCTTAGGGAGGAACATCAGGTGTTCAAGTAGTTTATTAAAGCTTTGTTTATATGTATATTCATCCTGAAGCAGCAGCAGAACGTATAGCTTGCAAAGCCTTTGTTTCATTCTGTAGGTGCATGAACATTATGAAGTTAGAAAATTTTGGACTCTAGATTTTCAGGGGGAAGTTACAATATTTATTATTGAAAAAGGCTATCACAATTTTCACAAGCAACTTGGGTAAATAGCTGGAAAAGTAAATGCTTGATTGATCGTGTGGGAAATTCCATGAAAATACCCACACAAGCTTAAAGCAAATTCTGGAGGTAGCAGAGGAGGTTAAAATGTGCATTGTATGATTGTGTCTAACAAATTTCCAATCTTCGTGTATTTTATTTGTTCAGTAGGGGTTATTTCAATGAAGAGGGTGATCTGTCCAAGCCCCAAAAGTTGACGCTATGGTGTAGATGGGTAGCCATTTTAGTTAGGCTTAGTATATATTCTTTTTCTTACTTTCTCTTTGGCAGTTATGGGGGAAGGGTTTTGGGTTTGCCACATTCCTTAGCGGGGAGGAGTGGAGATCGAGAGAGTTGTTTAGGCTTAGGTGGTTCTTCTTCCTGTGGGAAAACGAGCTGTCCGTGCTTAGTCCCCCTTGAGGTGGAAATTTATGACATCAAGCAACATTGCATTATTTCTATTGGAGAATGTAACTTTGGAGGGGTTGTTTCTAACTTCTAATATTGTGGGGTAATTCTGCGTTGTGTCAGATCTGGAATTACCACGGACTTTGTCAATTTGATGCTTTCCTAAATAAAAAGAAATTGTCTTGGAAGATGGACTTTGTTCTTTTCTTTTTAAATGGATTTCATCACTTGGAAACTTGACATTGTGTGGCTTACAGGAGAGGAAAGGACCCTGATTCCCTTCACACCTGGGAAGGGAGTTTAAAGGAAAGGCAGTTGCAGGCTGCGTTTTCCGGGAACAAACTTTAAGTTTATCTAATGTTGGCTGCTGTTATATGAGTTCCTGGCATCCTCCCAACTTGTTTGACTTACTGCCGAGTTGCTTCATTTCCAAAAGTCCTTCGCTTTTGCCCTGCCAGATTTATTACCTTATCTTGCCATGTATGGATTGATAGTTTAAAGTTTTCTGTTTTCAACCTTTGGACTGGAATATCTGCAGCCAGAAGCTGTTGCAGGTTCATGGGAGAGTTTGTCTCCAGACCGGAGAGTAACGGGGACATTGGGGGGCAAAGTTGGAGCTAATCAAGGAATTCATACTTATTTTCTGGCTGGGTTGCCTTTTGCCATGCCCCTTTGTGTCATCACACATCTTTCCAGGGAGCGAAATTGGCAGAGCCCATTCAGCAACATTGGAGACCCATAGATCCTAAAGGACAGCCCTGAGCTGTACACCATCTCTGCAACATCCAGATGCCCAATATCCACTCCAGGCAGCCCCCCACAACTTCCTCTCCCCACCCTCAACTCACTCCAGGTGCAGCCAAACACCTCCAGGCGCAAGGAAATGCTTTGGTGGTACTCCACAGGCACGAAGCGCAGGAAACGGGTAAGGAGGGTCGGGCTGAGCTCCTGCCGTCTTGGGGTGCTGCTATCAGAATTCCCTTCCAGAAGCTGTGGGATGGAGAGGACAAAAATGGGTAGTTTGAGACTATGGAATCCCCTTGTCTTCGTGGTAAAGTAGAGAAGAGTGTCGGAGAGAAATTTGTGATGATGGAAAGAAAGGGATGGAAAAAATAGAAGAGAGTAACCCATGGAGAGAAGACACCATTAAACGCTATCTCCGTTTTCTGTGAAGCTCACAATCGCTCCTCAGATTTGGCAACACCCACAAGGGGAGTATAGTGGAGAAAGAAAAGGATTCGTCCTCTTTCTTCTGATCTCTCAGACTTGAAAAACCAAGAGAGACACAGATCAAACTATCTAAACTTCTCTGTCTCTTGTTCCTCTGGAATGCAGCCCCTCCCTCCTGGGAATCCAGACTACAATCCACCACAGGATCAGAGATTCTTGGATAGAGGAACCAGGAGGACAGGCTGACTTGGATCCTTCCCTGGATTGGAAGTGGGGAGATGCCATACCTGAGCCTTCAGAGATGTGACTGGGCCGTGTCCAGGTGTGGTATAGTTCCAAAAATGGACCCCATCGTTGCTATAAAGCAGGCGATAACGTACGATGAATCCGCCTGAGCTGCCAGCCCCCTGAGTGGCCACCGCTGTGATGAAGAAGGGCTGGAGAAGGTCCACCTGGAAGTAGGGGTTGGGGTCAGATTGAAGGGGGCTCCATCCCGGCTCAGTGTTCTGTCTGGAAAAAGAAGACACCAAAAGTCAGCTGCCATCAAGACCACAAGCCGAACAGAAGGACCTTCTGAACTCCAGCCTTGAGCAAGTCTTCTTCTGGAGACCTTCCCTGAACAGAAGAACCAGCTCCCATTGTATTTTTCTCTCCTGAAAAGCCAGGTTGGAAGAGCCCAATAAACTGGTCAAAGGATAAATGGATGGTGAGGGAATTCTGGGAGATGAAGTTCCACCCATCTTCAAAGGGTCAAGGTTGAGAATCAACTGGAGATAAGAATGTATGAAGAGATGGATGGTTGGATGGATGGATGGAGAGAGGGGGGGTACAGATCAGTTCTTCTCAATATGCTAGCTGAGGAATTCTGGGAATTGAAGTCCACCCGTCTTTAGGCTGCCAAGGCTGAGAAACACCAAGATGGAAAGAAGGATGAATGGATGGATAGGGGAGAGAAAAAGAGAGAGCAGTTCTCCACATGCATGCTGGGGAATTCTGGGAGTTGAAATCCACCCATCTTCAAATGGCTAAGGTTAATAAATATCCAGGCAGATGGATGAACAGATGGATGGATGAACAGAAGGAAGGAAGAGAGGAAGGAAGGAAGGAAGGAAGGAAGGAAGGAAGGAAGGAAGGAAGGAAGGAAGGAAGGAAACAGATTAGAACTCCANAGGTTGAGAAACAGATGAATGGATGGAGAGATGGATGGATAGATGGATGGAGAGTTAGATGGATGGATGGATGGATGGATAGATGGATGGAGAGTTGTATGAATGGATTGTTGGATGGATGGATGGAGTTGGGTGGATAGAGAGATGGACGGATGAATAGTTGGAGAGATATAGAGGAGGTGATAGAATAGAACTCAACATGCTGGCTGGGGAATTCTGGGAGATGAAATCCACCTGTCTTCAAGTGGTCAAGCTTGAGAAACGGATGGATTGGTGGAGAGATTGATGGATGGATGGAGAGTTGTTTGAATGGACAGATGGGTGGATGGAGAGGAGGAGACAGAGCATCTCAACATCCTGCCTGAGGAATTCTGGGAGTTGAAGTCCATCGACCCCCCTTCCAAGGGCCAAGATTGAGAATCTCTAGTTGGGGCATTACTTGAATTATCCTGCTTGGAGTAGCTCCAGTCTTGTACCACTTACCCACTGGGCACCCGGTTCAGCCGTCCGGCGTCCGGGGGACGTCCCTCCTGATGGGAGGAGGCTGTCAACTGCTGGTAGGGGACACGTCCATCTTCCAGGCCGAGAGGCTCGTTGCAAGAACCTGAAGGGAAGGGTTGCAAGAGGCACAACATGAACGGCATTCCTGGAACAGCCCGGGAGCACAAGGTGGGGTGTCCTCAACAAAAAACTCCTCAGCGGAGTCGCAAAGGGACAAAGTTTCCTCCAAGGATACTCAGAGTTAAGATTAGGCTGGTCCCAGAGGTTCAGCAAGGGTGACATTAAGGCCAAAAGGAGGACTGGTAAATGTTGAAAGGGTGTGTGTGTGTGTGTGTGTGTGTGGTGAATGTTCTGGTCGTAGTTTCTTCCACTATCCTCCCTTTCTTCTTTTTCTTTTTCTCACTTTCTTCCTTTTCCTTCCTTCCCATCTCCTTCCTTCTTCCCTTCCATCCCTCCTATTCCCATTTCCTTCCCTCCTTCTCCAACTCATTCCTTTCATTCTTTCCCTCCCTCCCTCCTATTCCCATCTCCTTCCTCCCTCCTCCTCCCCTCCCTCTTTTCCCCTTTCCCCTTCCTTCCTTCCTTCCTCCGCCTCTCCCTCCCCATCCCCCTTCCCTTCTGTTTTTCCTTCCCTCCCTTCCACCCTCCCTTCCTCCTTCTCTCCCTCCCTCCTTCCCTTTTTCATATTTCTTCTTTGTATCTGTCTTTCATCTAGATAAAATAGTTTTTTGTCAAAAACAGATCTCTATCTCCCCATACCTGGCAGAGTGGGGCTGTGGTCCTCGGGCAAGGGACTTCCACCTGGGGACACCTGCAAGGGAGGAGGAAGAGTAGATGCTTCCTGGTGCTCTGGATATGCATTCACACATGGGAGGACATGGGGGAAAAGAGGAGGGAGGCAGGACAGACATCCCATTTCCAACTGGACAGTGAGGAATGGAAGGATTGATACTCCTTATAGACAGCTGGTCATTTGCATTCTTTTAGAGAGTTGTTGAGGCCACTTGTAGGTTTATCTCTTTCTTCTCAGGACCCACTCAGGGTCCCCTGAGTGGTGTCAATGGGGTGGAGCCTTCTTGGAATGGCAATTTGCTCAATTTGCACGGCTCAGGTGACCCTGCAGGCTCAGACAAACACAGAGAAACCTCCGAGCGGCCTCAATGGCGCTCTGAAAAGAAGGCAAATGACCAGCTGTCCACAAGGAGTAACCATCCTTCCCTTCCCCATCATCCAGTCAGAGCTGAAGAAAGTCTTTCTCAGAGGAGAAGCGAAACGTCTTCAAGAAAAGGAGAAAGTCCAGTTGTTCCTTGAAAAAAAAAAAAGCACAGGAAGAAGCCAGATGGCCATGTTGGTTCTCAAAGGCCACCACCGAATCCCACCAATACCACCAATTCACACGTTTTAGCTTCTGCCCCTCCTAACATCTCATTGAAGTGGTGAGATTCAAATAATTTAACAACTGGTTCTCTGCCCAAATGACTGACTGGGTAGGCATGGCTAGGTGGTCATGTAACTGGGGGGGGGCATGGCCAACTTGATGTCACTCATGTCAAGGGGTGCCTCTCCCAGCCTGGCCTCTCAGCCTCCCCAGCTGCTTGCCTGGCTGCTCACCTCACCTCCTGGCTGTTTGCTGGCTGGGAGAGGAGGGGCAGGATCAGGAGGGGCTGGTTGTGGTGAGGTACGCTATTCAGCCAGTTCCCTGACTCCACCAAAAAAATAGCTACCAGTTCCGTTGAACTGGTGTAAACTGGCTGAATCCCACCATTGTCTTTATGGCTCTTTTTTTTTTTTTTGCAAAGCTTTCAATATCTCTTTGTGAAAGAACTCGAGGGGAGGAATGTCAACTCATAAAAGTATTTCTATAGGGTCTTTTTAGAGTTGCCAACAGAAGAAAGGGAACGAGGGGAGCAGTGCGGCAGCTTGTAAAAACTAAAACTTGGCATCCCGTAAATTATTTTCAGAGATAGCAAACTAGCGTGGATCGAAGTTCCTGCCGTGACAAAACTTCTAACTGGAGAGCATGATTGATGATTCTTAGCTATGGGAGCATGTCTTATTGGAGAATTATTTGACACATGTCCAGATTGGGGGAAACCAAAGTCAAGCTGGTGACAATGAACTTATGTGTCTCAGAGTCAGCTCCACCCAGGCAGCAATCCCACACAGACATATTAACTCCCAATAAATCTTTTTGAAGTTTTGGAAATTTTGCTGATCGAGATTCAGCGCATTAGTGGGCGCCGGTAACTGCCCGGAATCCTGACAAATGATGACCAAAACCTACTAATTTTAGGATTTCCAAGGTGTGGCCCAGTACTAAGCGGTTTTACAAAGCAGCGTCCCCATTACAACTTCACATGATTTCTGATTGCATGCCTCTGTTTCCGCAGCCAAGGATGTGCATTAGCTTTTTTTGGGGGGGAGGGGGGGACTGCGGCAAGAGAATTTGGAATTCTAAGGTTCAGGAAATAGACCTCCTTGTGCCTAATCTCAACTTCTGGCTGCGCTTGCTTCCTCAAGTTCCTCCCTTTCATAGCCTGTCGACTGACCCCAAACTATGGCTTTGGTTGTCCTGAACCCATACGGCACCCTGGGGCGGATACTAGTGTTGTGTGTGTGTATGTGTGCTGTGTGTGTTTCTCCTTACACAGTGGATGGGGCCTCAGGACCTGATCCATGCTTTCGAAGTCCTATGGGCTGCGAAGGAAGACCAGAAGAAGTGTTGAGGTTAGTAGACTTGTGAAGATCCCTCAGAAGGCAAAGGGTTCTAACTGCCTCCCATAGCATGGGCAGTGTCAACTCATAAAACATTTCTATGCCTCTTTTAGAGTTGTCAGAATGGGGGAGAGCAGTTGCGAGCAGTTTAGAAACCCGAAAATACATTCCATGCTTTATCTTGCAAAGATGCTAGCTAAGTGTCATGCCTCTGGTGGAGACTGATTCTGAGAGAGAGGAGAACAGCCGACAGGGAGTGGAGTTCGCGCTCCAGAGTGTGTTGGGAGGCCTGAGGGAAGGCAGAGGGTGGCTGGCCCACATTCAGAGGAAGACCCAGGCCCATCCCCTCTCCAACCTCTAGGGCATGCAGGGAGAGAGGATAGCGATAGATCGTGGTCTACTTTGAGGAGAGGCCTTGATCCTCTTTACTGGCTGAAGCTGTGGGACAGTGGAGTAAGAGACGGATCATGTGAGTCGCTGGAAACCAAAGCATGGAAATGAACTCTAGTTTACGGTTTTACCTCTCTGAGGTTGGCGTTCCTTCCCAGTGTGTGTTCCTGTTATCTGTGGAGCGTTTCCTCCGGCTCTTATCTGCCTGGTTTGTGTTTTTTTTTCTTCCTCTGTAGTTAACTGTTTTGTGTGGTACTTTTTTTTTGTCTCCACAAGAATCTTCAGAGGCTTGGAAGCAAAGTGAAGGAATAAAAAGGGGCTTCGCCGGTTTCTGTGGTGCTTTATATCCCACCCTGGCGGTCATCACGCCTAAGCGACGTAATTTACTCGCCTTGAAAACCTTAATTTGGCAGAATGTGATTTGATGATTCTCAGCATGAATGGTGTTTCCATGGAGAATATGAATTAAGATGCCACCCAGAAAATCAGGATTCCGATAGGTGATGCTGTCTGCATAACTTATACTGTGTCTTGCGGTAAGGTTGGTTCACATGGTGCACTGCCCAAATCATTCTAGCGCTCTAGATATATAAAGTGACCACATTCTGACACTTTGGCGTCTGTAACGACTCTCACGAATGAACTTTTGAATGCCAGAAATCCCAACACGAGGCCAGCCTATGAACGTGGCGTTGGCTGTGTATCATCCCAAACCCTGCGTTTCCGTCGCTCACCCGATTTACTGTGACACCCAGTTCTCCCTAGGTACTGGGTACGGACACGTTCTGATCCTGTATTGAGGATGTTGGACCCGTCCACCAACATTCCCTTGATGCAGTCCTCAACTCTAGGAACTTCTCCATGCATTCAAATGGCCTTCACACTCCATTCTTGTTCCTACCTGAGGCTGCCAAGGTGTGGCGCGATGCTGCTCACTGCCATGGCAGCCGATCTCTCAGCCAGTGCGGCAGTGAAGCTCACTCCGTCCGCACCCTCTGGCTGCGTTCGAGGCATGATTGTCGGCAAAGTGCATGGAAATCGGGGAGCTGGCAGCCCTTCTGGGGTGGGGTGGCTCCAGGGAGGGCCCTACCCAACCTATCGCAAAATGGGGTGGAAGCAGAACAGAGGACGAAGAATTTCCTATCTCTTTACATTTCGTCTCTATTGCGGCTGTTATTCTTCTTTCTCTTCTATTCATTCGTATCTTTCTATTTTCCATCCCTTTCTTGTCTACTCTATTCCACTCCCATTCCCATTCCATTCTTTCTCTTGTCATGCTGCATCTGCTCCGAGCGTCTGCTGCACGCACAGGTGCAGCTCATCCGAGAACGTCCCCGCAGTCTAATCCACTCCATTGCAGATGGCTCCGTGAGCCCGGTTGGCACGCAACGTCCGTTCCGGCATTCGAAACTCGCCAGCCAGCAAGGCTTCCATCCTGGGGGGACGTGGGCCACCGGGCTGCTCTGGGACAACTGAGATGAGAGCAAAATAGAGCAATGGAGAAAGGGTGGAGATATGTTAGCGTCATTTAAACTTCATGAAAGAACTTTTCAAGAGTTTCATGAAAAAGAACTTGATATTCCTTCCGCAGAAGCTATATCAAGCTTTTACATCATTCTTTCCTTATTGGATGAAAGTTATGATGATTATGTATCTTCACTGGAAGAGCCTGACCAGGGATAACGACATTGACTGACTTAACTGGAAAGATTGTTCAGAAGGAAGGAGAGAAGATGCTGGATAGGACCAAACTGGAAAACAGACACAAGAAGAGGATTTATTCTTTCAACTGCCTATACTGGTAGGAAATGTTTTTCGTTGGTTAAGGCAGGGACATTATAGGCTAAATTCTGTAAAAAGGGAAAACAGCAGAATACTAGTTAATACACCGGAAGGCTGAAGAAGAATGGTTAGTTTATGCTAGTGTTCTAGGCAATTAACTGTAAACAATGAAATTTTGGAGTTGTTGATAGTGGAGCAGCACATGGTGCATTACTAAAGATGGAGAAACAGGTTTTGTAAAGATGCCAACAAGTAAAAACAAGCATGTATCATGGCAAATGGATGGAAGGCGATAAACGCAGTCAGGTGAAGGTTACTGCATTATTGTTCTTTGTATAAAGATGAACATTTAACTATGTTTATATGTACCTAAAACTGTTGAAATTTAATTTGCTATCAGTAAGGGCTGTTAGTTAACCTTGGTTCTAGTAGTAACCTTGCGGGGAGAGAGAACTGTATAAATAGACGACGAAGAGGGTAAAAGGGTTACCTGCTACTTTTAAAGAATGATTTTATATGGAATACGGTCGCTGATCGAGTTTGAAGATGCTAACTCAGTTGGTATAAACAATGGTTAAGCCGACATGATGAATGTTATACGATTTACTGGCGATAGACGTCTAGGGCACATTATGTCAAAATGCTCAAACAGAACTGTTGAGAGTGTCAGAAGGAGTAAAATTGAAACCCTGTATGCAAGTATTTCACATTGTTAATGCTTGTAGTCAAGAAAAGAGTAAGGTACTTCAGCAAACAGACTTAAATGGCTTTAACGACAAGAAGAGCCTTTAGGAGGTTGTAGTTTGCTGACATAATTGGTGCCTAAAAAAACAAGGTTTAGGGAGGTGCCTGTATGGATTGTTGAGTATTATGGACACTTACTCAAGATACGGTTCTGCTATTCGTTTGAAAATACAAAACACGAAACATTCAAACTTTCTTTAATTGGTGAGGTTTGACTGATGATGAGAAAATGAAAAGTAAAGTTAATTACTGTTAGTTACCTGAAAATTGGACTGAATGTTGTTTACAAAAGATTCCAATAAATCTGTTGAAATTGGCTGGTGTTTGAGCCATAAACGCTCTGCACCTTAAGACCCCAACATAACTCGTTTATAGAACGGAAGACGGGCCAAACATGACAAGCCTTATGGATCGCCACTATGTTACCTGATTCAGGTTTACTGAAACACTTGATGAGGTGTGAAGTTGAAGCCATAATTGTCAGTTAACCCATGTTATAAATAATGTAGTAAATACAACAATTGGAGATTGCCATTCACTCTTGCATGGCAGAAAACAAATTTTACGTTACCTACAAGCATTGGAGCTCCAGCAGTGGGTGCATATTCCCCACAAGTATAGATAAGGGCAACATAGAGCTCAGAAGTTATTTTTTGTGAGTTATGAGGGCCAACCATAGATTATTTTGGGATCAAGGCACAGCTGTATGTTACTGTAGTGCTAGTGGAAAATTGCTTGCAGTTGGGTGGTAAACTGAACAGGAATCCAGCAATGATATTATGATGACACCCAAATTTAGTCCCTAAGGATAAATCAGTACACCCCATAATAGCCATCAAAGAGGAAAAGAACAGGAGGAAGTAGTAGAACAAGCACAGGAAGAAATCGAAGAACAGTTGAGCAAGGTGGCCACATGGAAAGTCCACCAGCAAGCCCTGTATGACCAAGACGTTCCAAGCGCCGAGTAACAAACCACCTGACAATATCAGGCTATGTGTTGTATCCAAGTGAATACAGTTCCAAGTAATTATAGTGAACTAAAACTGTATCCTGCTAAGGATTCAGGCTGCTTGCAGAAAGCAGTGATAAGGAGACGTGGAATCATTAAGAAAGGGACTGGAGGTATACGAAAATGTTAAGTTACCACCAGGTAAACATGCCATAGGATGTAAATGGATATATAAGCTTAAGACAGGTGCGGAGCGTATCTGTGTGCTGTGTGCATGCTATTCTTCACTACTCTCACTACGTCTCCCTGTATGCGCCCATTCTCCTAATGGGGAATTACCTCAACAACGGGGATTCATTTAACAACGGAGGCCCCTGAAAAGTCACCCAATTAGGCCCAATGCCAACTCGTAAAGCTTTCCTAGGCCTGTTTTAGAGTTACCATGAACTAGGGAGGTGGGTGGGAAGGAAGACTGAAGGAGAAGGGCAGCAGTTTAACACCAGTACATCCCAACACTTATCTTAGAAACAATGTAACCTAGGCTACCGGATCTTCTGCCTGCGAAAATCCTAATTGGAGAAGGTGATTGTCATGTGGTTCGCCAGCAGCAGGTGCAGACGGCTGAGGTCTCGGAGAGCGAGGAGTCAGAAGAGGGGCCCACGTGTGATGCAGGGATGGGCCAGGAGCATCAGGGAGTGGAGATGGTGGAGGCTGGCAGCAGTGAGGAAGAGGCCCCCGAGGAGCCTGTGCCCAGTGCACATGCATGCAGGGCTGCTCGAAGGAAAGAGCAGCTGCAGCAGCACGGGCGACTCGGGAGTAAGGCTGCAAGGGAATGGCCCCTCCCTTAAGAGATAAAAGCCAGCTGAGAAACCGGAGTTCTTTGCAGGAAGCAAGGAAGTTTTTGCACTCAAGCCTTGTGGATGTTCGGACTCTCTTAGTTTCTGTTTGGAGACTCTCTGTGTTGGAATTATTGCTTTGTAACTTTATCTGGTGTTCTTGGCAGCCTTGCACCACATTGGCAAGGCTCGTTCTTATCAGAGACAATTAGTTTGAAACAGCCTTTTAACCGGAAAGGAATGAAATTCAGAAAGAATCATTAAAAGGTTTTGCTGTTACCTCTGTTTGGGTTTGTTTCCTTGGAACAAGGTTTGGGTCAGAACAGATTGATGACACCCAGCTCCGTGAATGTGCTTTGTTGGAGAATCTGATTTATGACACACCCAGAGGGGAAGGGGGGAAACAAGGTCACAGGTGACTGTCAATTACGTATGCCAGAGTTGGATTCATACGGGTCGTGCTGGACATGTTGCTCTTAATAAATCTTTTGCTTTCTTTTGAAGTTTGGCTCAAGGCTCAAGGTTTAATAAGGGCAATAGACAGAATCCTGACACCCAACACATTTGACCAACATGTCTCACTTTGCGATGCAAAATTCAGGGTTCCGTGGCAGTCGTATGCTGAGGATTTCCTGTCGCGGGGTTGCTCAGCCTCAGCTGGGGGATGCTCTTCTGACCAAACCTTGTTCCAAGTAAACAAACACCAAACAGAGATAAAAGCAAAACCTTTTAATGCTTCTCTGCCAAATCCGTTCCTTCCCAGTTAAAAGGCTGTTTCAACCTAATTGTCTCTGATAAGAACAAGCCTTGCCAAGGTGGTGCAAGGCTGCCAAGAACATGAGATAAAGCTACTAAGATTTAATTCCAACACAAAGAATCTCCAAACACCAATCAAGAACTATTGAACTTCCAGAAGGCTTGAAGTGCAAGAACTTCCTTGCTTCCTGCAAAGAATCCCAGTCTCTCAGGCTGGTTTTTATCCCTTAAAGAAGGGGCCATTACCTTGCAGCCTTACTCCCAAGTCGCCCGTGATGCTGCAGCTGCTCTTTCCTTCGAGCAGCCCTGCGTGTACACGTGCTGGGCATGGGCTCCTCAGGGGCCTCTTCCTCCCTGCTGCCAGCCTCCACCATCTCCCAATGGATTTTGTTCCCTTCCTGTGTTGTGTGAACCAGCTATAAGGTCCCCTTCCAATGTTGGTCTGTGGAGTCTACAATTTGTGTCCCATCAGCACCCTTTCCTTCCTCCTTAGCCCACCCAGAAACCCACCTTTCCCGCAACCCAACAACTCCAGGCGCAGGAAGATGCCGTTGTGGAAGTCATGGGGCAGGAGGCGCACGTGTTGGGCATGCACCATACGCTGGAAGGTCCGGGCCACGGGGGTCGAATCGTCGGAGTTGCCTTGGAAGAGCTGGGAAGGAAAAGACAAGAGACATAGAGTTTTTGGTAGAGTGTTTAAGGCACCCAGATAGAAACTGGGAGACAGGGAGTTGTAGTCCTGCTTTATGCATGAACGCCAGCTAGGTGACTTTGCGCCAATCAGCAGATAAAAGTGAGTTCTAGTTCCACCTTAGGCATAAAAACCAACTGAGTAACTTTGGGCCAGTCACCAGGAGATTGGGAGTTCTAGTCCCACCTTAGCAGAGGGTTGGACTAGAAGTCCTGGGAGGTCTCTTCCGACTCTCTTTTCTGTGATTCTGTAAGGGCCTGCTGTTCGATCAGTGGGTTGGACTAAATGACCTCCAAGGTCCCCTCCAACTCTGTTATTCTGTGACTGTGTGTCTTCCGCTCAAGCAGGGGGTTGGACTAGAAGACCTCCGAGGTCCCTCCCAACTCTGTCATTCCACTTCCTCTCTTGTCCCCAGCTTGCCCTGAACTCCTCAGGTTGCCCTAGATCAAATTGTCCCATCCCGGGTCTGTCGGGAAGCAATCGCCTCGGGGCTTTCTGAAACGGAGGAGGTTCAACCCCAGTCCACTCCTCCACAGAGGTTTACCGGCAAGGGTGGGATTCAAAGATCCCAACAACTGGTTCTCTACCTGGTTGCTGGGTGGGCGTGGCCTACCTGGAAACTTCCAGAGGGCTGTTTTCCGCCTTCCCGAGTCCGGAGGCTTCCCTCAGGTCTCTGGGAGGGAGAAAATGGCATCCCCTGGACTTCTGAGGCCCTCCAGAAGGCGGAAACAGACCCTTTTCCAGACTTCTGGTCCTCCCAGGAGGGCTGTTTTCCTTCCTCTTGAGCCTCCATGCGGACTCTGCACTTACCTGTATCCAAAATGTGCCGTGGGGGTCATGGAGACTCCTGGGAGGGGTGGGTGGGGACAGCTGGTCAGTTCAACTACCATTCAGCAAATCAGGTGTAAATTTAACATCTGGTTCACCCAAACTGGCCCAAACCAGCTGAATCCCACTCCTGCTTACAGGCCAAGCCTTTGACCTAGGACCTGCCCCCCAGTTCCAGCAGAAGCTCTCTCCTCAAGGAGACGCCAACCTTCGGTTCAGGCCTAGCGCTCTTGGAGACCTCTTGGTAGTCGTGCCATCTTGCACCATCCAGGCTGAACCGGAGGAAGAAGCTAGTCACGTAGGCGTCGGAGGTCCCTGCTCCTTGGATCACGACTCCTGGGGAAGATGGAGGGAAATCGTCGAATGGCTGGGAAACTCCAGATGCTTGGATGCCTGCAATCGCAGAGGCATCCAGCAAGCATGATGGGGAACCTCAAGATAGAGAATTTTTGCAACACACACACACACACACACACANAAGACAGAGAATTTTTGCAACACACACACACACACACACACACACACACAGGAAGGGAGGGACAGGGAGAGAGGGAGGGGAGAGTGAAGGAGAGAGAGAGGAAGAGAGAGGCGAGGGGGGGAGGGAGACAGGGAGAGAGAAAAAGAGAGAGGGGAGGGGGAGACAGGCAGAAAGATGGGGAGAAAGAGAGAGAGGGGGAGAGGGAGGGAGAAAGAGACAAAGAGAGAAGGAGACCTATTTCCTATTTTACTTCGGTTTCAACCTAAAACTCTTGGTGGAGCTTCAAGGAATGGCTGGAACTGGCGACAAGGTACAAAAAGAACTGGCCACAGCCGTGGCCAGTTGCCCCACTCCGTCTAGACCTGGCACTTACCTGTCAGGTTCCTGGGCTCCCTCAGATCCACTTGGAGGAAGGGAGGCCGAGAGAGCAGCTCCGGATAAACCTCTGCTGGAGGGGCCCAGCCCTGCAAGTCGGCCCCAGGCAACAGGCGTCCGAGCCGAGCGGCATGGGCCGGGTTCTCCAGCTGTTGCGCCGAAGCACTGAAGCTGGCGTCCGGCAGCGAGGCGATGCCCAGGGGGCCGTAGCAGAGATCTGTGTAGGCGGAAGACAGTCGAGGGGGCAGGAATATGGTCAGACCAGAACCATGTGTGGCAAATGGTTTCCCACAAAAAGGGCAACATGAGACGTGACCTTCCTTACCGCCGAGTGGAGGCAGGGGGTAGGTGCTGAGTGGAGGAGCCGTGGGGGAGAATGGGGAGCTGGCTCGGGTGGTCCCCAGGGGTCCCAGAGGCAGAATGCCGGGGACGGCTGTCCGGTTCTCCCCTGAAACACAGCACAGACGCATTCGACAGAAGAGAAGAGAAGAGAATATTGGAATAGAATAGAATAGAAAATGAATAGCATAGCCTAGCATAGAATAGAATAGTTGGCAACTCTAAAAAGACCATACAAAATATTTCTACGGTCTTTTTAGAGTTGCCAACTATTCTATAAAATATGAGAGGTTGACATCACCAACTCACCACCAACTCCAGACCCAGGTTCAGATGGACCGGTATTTGGGATGTTGTGTGAACACAGCTACTAGCAGTGATACAGGCTTTTAGACGGGTGGGCTACTTCAACTCCCAGGATGCCCCTACCCAGAATGCTTTAAGAGGAGTGGATTTCCATTCCCAGCACACCAGGGGGACTTCTGGGAGTTGAAGTCCAAACATCATTAAAACTAGCAAGATTGAGCAATGTTGTGTATTTCTACACAAATGTTACTCCCCACAGTGGCGACAATATACACAACCTGTGCGATCACTGCCCCACATCCTCCCTGCTCCCTTTAAGGACTTACCCCCTTCTGCGCAGTAACAGCAAGCGTCTGCTCGGCCCTTCACCAGCACCCGGCCCTGCGGGACGGAAGGAGGAAGTCCAGCCGAAGGATTGGACATCTCGGGAGATCGAAGAAGAACCAAAGGGGGGCAGGCTTACCTCGGGGCAGCCCACTGCGCTGTAGGGACAGTACTGGGAGCACTGGACGGTGAGATTCGGCAAACACTGGCAGACTTGGCACTGGCCAGAACGCCAGCGGTCGCCGATGGCATGAGTCCGGCCATGGTGCTCGCACTCTTCGCACGGCTCCGTCTGGCATCTGCAATGGACATGGAGGAGACACCTTTTGACCCACACGAGGTGGCCGAGAGCGGCAGAGTGGAAGACATGTACCCAGAGGTGGGATTCAGCAGTTCAAGCTAGTTCAGGCGAACCGGATGTTAAATTTATATCTGGTTCGCTGAACCAGTAGTTGAGCCAACCGGCTGGACTCCCTTCCCAGGAGTCTCCACGCAGCCTGTTTGGGATGCAGGTAAGTGCAGGGACCGCGCGGAAAATGGCAAAAAATGGCTCTCTCGGAAATTCCAGAAGTCCGTGGTGTTTTTGAATGCTGGATACCAGTTTATTGCACCCAACACTGATACTCCTTTGTTTGGTCTTCTGTGTGGGATTGTGGGGGGGGTTGTCAGTTCACCTCCGGGCCTTGCGGTAAATGCCCCGGCACTGCCGCCCATTGCCATGCTTGATGGGGTTGTTGGGGCTCCGGAAGGACCACTGGATGCTCTGCACCCCACAGGGACCCAGACATTCACCCCACGGTGACCACGCCGACCAACCGCAGTTGACTGCAGAGCAAGAGTGAATACATTTGGCATGGGGACCAAAGAGAGAGTCTCTCTGGGGAAGGGAAGATGCCGCCCCAACCACCTCACCCAAAGGAGGGGAAGGGGCGCAACGCGAAGCTGACCTGTGCACTCCGGGTTCTGCCGGCAACGTTTCATCTGTCCTTCCTGGCAAGTGCAGATCCGGCAGTTGACTTTGACCAACTGGCCAGGCCAGTAGCGGATTCCGGCCACTTGGCATGGGCACTCTCGCGGACGCACACACTGCTGCTCGCTGTTCAAGACCAGACCTTCTGGGCACCAGCATCCTTGCAGAAGAGAGAATAAGAGGATAACTGTCATGGCAGAGTAACAGACGAGCAGAACGACAGGATGGCAGAATGACAAAACAGCCCTGAATAACTGAGTCACAAAATGGCAGAACAGAATAGCAGAATGACAGAATAATGAGATGGCAGAACTGGGAGTCGGATTCTGCCAGTTTGGACCAGTTTGAGTGAACTGGTAGTTCTGGCAATTAATTGATCCCGCCCACCCAATCCTGCCCTAGCATGTCATATTTCTGTGTTTTGCGGCTCAGCTGATTCACTGCTTTGCCTCCACTGTTTTACTCAATGGGGCTGTAGCAGAAGGTAACTTTTAGAGCTGAAAATGTGTACCAAACTGGTTGTTACACTGGCTGAATCCCATCACCAGGCAGAATAGCAGAACAAGAAGATAATAGAACAGCAGAGTGACAGAATAGCAAAACAGAATAGCAGAATGTCAGAATGACAAAATAGGAGAACGTCAGCAAAGCAGAACACAATAGCACAATGACAAAATGACAGAACAGCAGAATAACAGAACAGCAGAATGTCAGACTAATGGGATGGCAGAATAACAAAACAGTAGAACAATACAATAATAGAATTGCAGAATGTCCGAATAGCAGAACAGAATAACAAGATGACAGAACAGCAGAATAACAGAATAACGGGATGGCAGAATAACAAGCGCAGAGCAACAGAACCACAGAACTGCAGAATGTCAGACAGATGGCAGAACAACAAAATAGCAGAGCAATAGAATAACAGAATTGCAGAACGTCTAGCCCCTTTTCATCACTTCTGGTATTGTTGGAAAAACAGGAAGTGATGAAACGGGGCTACTTTTCAGCCTGCAAAGCCTGCAGAAGCCTTCCTCAAGACTCTGGGAGGCTGAAAAAGGCCTCAAAATGGCCTAAAATCAGCTGTGAGGTGCACGCTTGCACAGTGAGGCAAGTTTGCCTGCAGCTCATGTGGCAGCACAAAAGGCTCTGCATGCCACGTGTGGCACACATGCCATAGGTTCGCCATTATGGGATTAACAGATTGATAGAATCAGGGATGGGCTGCTACCGATTCGCATTGGTTCCGGCGAACCAGTACAAACCACTATGAGTTGGCTGACCCACCCACCCCTGCTCAATCCTCTCTTACATTTCCTTTGTTTACAGCTCAGCTGATTCGTGCGGCAAAGTGGATTGCCGCGCCTCGGCTGTTCTACTTACTGGGAGATGGTTCGAAGGTGAGCCGGAGAGGTTCAAAACGGGCGTTTATTGAATGCTGCAATATGCAACGCGTGGCTCACAGAGCCGGTTATTCAACCGGTTGCAGCCCACCATTAGATAGAATTAGGGGACAGCAGAATGAACAGAATAACAGAGAGTTCGAAGAGACCCTGGAGGTCTTCTAGTCTAGGAGTCACCAACCTTTTGGACCTCAGGGACCACCAAACTCATAATTTTAAAGCCCAGGGACCACTAATATGAATTTTAACTGAGGGTGGCTTGCTGACATTAGTGGGAGAGGGAGAGAGAGGGGGGGAGGATCTGATCTAACCTTTCTCTCTCTCTCTCTCTCTCTCTCTCACACACACACACACACACACAAACACACAGAGGCACAGGTGGGATTCAAATATCTTAACAACCGGTTCTGTGGGTGTGGCCTAATTTGTGGATATAGCTGGGTGGTCATGCGACTGGCTGGGCATGTCTTGTATGTAAATATTATAAATATTTATATAAATATTGAATTTTTTATCTAAAAAAGAGCAACTTTTACCCAAAATCAGGCAAAGCAGGAGGCAGACTGAGTTGCTCAGAGAATCACAGATTCACTCAGAGATCTATTTTTCTACAATCTGAGTCTGTAACATCTGAGTCTGTCACATCAAATTTGCTTGCAAGCAAATTCACAAAATTAACTCACAACACACCATGTATGTAAATATTGAATTTTTAAAAAAATCTTTAAAAGAGCAACTTTTACGCAAAATCAGGCCAAGCAGGCAGGCAGATTGAGTTGTTCACAGAATCACAGATTCACTCAGAGATCTACCTTTCTGCCATCGGCTGCCTGAGTCTGCATTGAATAATAGAAGCTTCAGTCCTAAGGGAGGATAAGCCGAAGATCTCAAGACTAGCTAGAAAGCAAGAAATCCAAGCATTTCCTGCTTCCCAGCTAATCTAAATCTCCCGGCACAGCAGAACAGATGATGGTTCCGAAAAAGAAAAATAGCAATTTAGCAGGCAAGTTTGCCGGGTAAAGACTGAGTGGGCAGGGAGGGTTCCCATGGGGCCATATAGGCGGATCAGCCTTGTGTTCCCACACAGCCTGGATTAAATGCTTTGGCGGAGTGCTCTGGGGGTGACATTTCTCTGTGGACCACCAAAATTTTCTTGCGGACCACTAGTGGGCTGTGGTCCACCGGTTGGTGACCACTGTTCTAGTCCAAATCCCTTGATCAAGCGGGAGAAATGGGTGTAATCTATCCAGACTTTTAGCAGATTCTCTGGTCGCATGAGTCCAGCACACCGCTGACGGACACAAGAACATATACTGACCAAGAACCCAGAGATCCAGCTACCCACTTACCTGGTCGGCAGGGCCTGTCCTTCCGGCATCTCGTACGGCTGGAGAGTTCAGTGCAGGAGGTGGGACATGGGGCGCACTTCTGGCTCACCAACTCCCCCGGGCAAGTGGAGGCATTGAGACAGTCCTCGCGTTGACACAACTCTGCCAAGAGAGGAAGCGGGCCAATATTTAAATCAAATCAGAATCAATTGATCAATCAGAAGAGAGCTGTAAGGGACCTTGGAGGTCTTCTAGTCCAGCCCCCTTGCTCAAGCAGAAGACCCTCCACCATTTGAGACAAGGGACTGTCCGGTCTTTTCTTAAAAACCTCCAGTGATGGAGCACCCACAATGTCTGGGTGGCAAGTGGTTCCAGAGGTTAATTGTTCTCACTGTTGGGGGGGAGGCAGGGAGGGAGGGAGAAAGGAAGGGAAGGAGGAAAAAAGAAGGAAGGAAAAGATGGAGGAAGGGAGGGAGGGGGAAAGGATGGAATGAAGGAAAGAAGGAAGGAAGGAGGAAGGAAGAAAAGAAGGAATGAAGGAAGAGAGGGAGGGAGAAAGGAAGGAGGGAAAAGATGGAGGGAGGGAGGGGGAAAGGATAGAATGAAGGAAAGAAGGGAGGGAGGAAAGAAGGAACAAAAGAATGGAAGGGAGGGAGGGGGACATGGGAAAGGATGGAAGGAAGGAAGAGAGGAAGGGAGAGTAAGATGGAGGGATGTTCTGGCAGCAAGCTGTTCAGTCAGTTAGTTGTCCAAGTTGTGTTTCTTTGTGTTAATCAGAATAACAGAGTTGGAAGGGACCTTGTAGGACATCTAGTCCAATCCCCTCCATCCAAGCAGGAGACCCTACACCTATTTCTAACAGATGGCCATCCAGACTCTTCTCGAAGGCTTCCAGGGAGGGAGCCCCCACAACTTCCGAAGGCAAAAAGCGGACACAAATGGTCCTATTTTGTGTTCATTGTCATGGTTTGTGTCGGGCAGAGCCCAGCTTCAACATGGAGGCGTGTCCTGTCATTCTACAGGATGTCCAGTACAGTTAGTCCTCGAGTTATGACCCCCAATTGAGGCCCAACTTTCTGTTGCTTAAGTGTTATTGAATCAAGGAGGATGTATAACTAGCATGCGGGGGCAGAGGGGGCTTTTCACCCGAGCCATGATGATCAGGAC
>BHFT01019720.1:0-44149 GCA_004320025.1 Laticauda laticaudata
ATTTAATACTGTTGTATCTTTAAGAGAATGCTGTAATTGTGATTGGCTGAGGTTCCTCCAACAGCCATAAGATGGAGACAGAAACCTGGTTTCTTTGTTTTTTTGCATTTCCTTTCCTTTGCTTTCCTTTTGCCTTTTGCCTGATCGTCATTCTGCTTGAATTGCTGTGAGTCTTGCAACTATTCACAAACTCTATTTACTGAACTTTGTTTATGATACTGGTAAAGAAAAGGACTTTGTTTTTGGATTATCCTTGGACTGATTGTTTTGAATACTAACTGCTTTTACCGTGTATGAATTGGACTGTTTGTTGGACTTTGTTTACCCGTTTACTGTTTCCCTGAGTGCACTCATTCTCCTAACAGGGAATACCTCAACACATGTGAAAGCAAGATACTAGAAAAAAACATTTTGATCATTCCCCTAATCATCATTTTTTGCTCTTCTTTGCACTCTTTCTAGAGTCTCAACACCTTTTTTTGTATCCTGATGAACAAAACTGACACAGTATTCTAAGTGCAGTATGTAAAGCGAAACTAACACTTCTCACGATTTTGATACTATCTCTCTGTTGATGCAGCCTAGGACTGCGTTCGTTCTTTTGGTACTGCAGCATATGGCTGGATCATATTTAAGCCACCTGTATATTCTTAGGAATAAAGGAAATAGTCAGTTAAAGGTCAGGCTGTTAGAGAAGCTTCAAAAATACAGTGGATAGATAATTTAGTTTCCACTGCTATCTACCTTTCCTTTCAGGTACTTACTTTACACTATGAAAACATTGATTTCCATTAATTCCTTTGGAGATGCTGCAAAAAAGAGATGTATTGCTACTTCTATCACATCTAGAACTTTTAGGGCTTCTCTGATCCCTTGTTACAATGAGATCAATGGCTGTGCCTCAGTATTGATTAAACAAGGCAATTTTGAGATTTTACAGGCTATCCCAGACTTTTTAGTAGACATATTTTCACAGTCTACAAATCTGGGCTTTCACATCTATTAGCACCAGTCAAGGAAAAATAACAGACTCTTTCAAAACACAAGAAAAAGAGGAAACAAATGAAGAACAGAATTAATCAATTAGATGGCCATTTCCGCTTGGGAAAAGGTTTTTCATTGCTTAAAGTTGCTTCCTCACCTGGCTTCTATAGCACTCCAGCGGTGAATGAAGTTGCTCACATTCTCTTCCAAGATGCAGATCTTGGGGTTGGACTCTCCATTAGGACACAAAGTAATGTTCAGTGGGATATAGTCTTTCCCATCCTTGGGAAAAGAAAACAGGAGAAGCTCGGGCTTATTATTTTTACTTCAGAAATCATTAACTGTCATATTCCTCTAATTCTCTTAGTACAGGGGTCCCCAAACTTGGCAACTTTAAGACTTGTGGACTTCAACTCCCAGAATTCCTCTGCCAGCAAAGTAAGAGTTGAAGTCCACAAGTCTTAAAGTTGCCAAGTTTGGAGACCTCTGTCTTAGGAGATCACTTTATCTGAAGCCTCCAGGAGATTAAATTTTTCATTTTCTGGGACCCAGCTATAATATTTTGGCAATGCACCAGCAATGACATTTTGTCGAACATGCACTTATCTCTGAGTATTTCTAAGGTTATCAAGAAAGTTTCCAACTGGCCCACTGGCCCAAGATCACCTAGCTGGCTTTATACCTCTGGCAAGTCTAGAACTCATGACCTCCCATTTTCTAGCCTGATGCCTGACCTGAAGTGGCTGAGATTTCATATTTGGAGCCTTAATCCAGATGTTTGAAATTTCAGTTCATAATTAGAGGTGATGGGAGTTATAATCCAAGAATGTTTCAAGGGCCACAGTTTCTGTATTCTGCCTAAGCTACTAATTTTTTTTGCTTCCTTTCCCTTGTGGTTCTTTGATTAACACTTATCTGTGTACCAAAATCTGTTAATCTTCCAAGTAGTTGAATGCAGAGAAATAAAGATTAGTCCAGTGAGCAGAGAACTTAGAATCATCTGACTGGAAGGTACCCTGGAGATCTGCTAGATGAACCCTCTTCTCAAAGCAGGAGACCTTATGATATCCCAGTCAAATTGTTGTCCAGTCTATTTTGGAAACCTCCAGTGATGGAGCACCCGCAACTCCGGGAGGCAAGATATTTATCTGATTAACGATCCTTACTGTCAGAACTTTTCTCCATACTTCTAGGATGAATCTCTTCTTAAGAAGCATCCACCTATTGCTTCTTGCCCTGCCCTTAGGTGCTTTGGAGAATAAACCAATCATCTTCTCTCTGTAACAGCCTCTCAAATACTGGAAGACAGTTATCATGTCCTCCTTAATCCTTCTCTTTGACAGGCTATATCTACCTAGTTCCCTCAGCTGTTCAATGATCTTGAGATCAGACTGAAGAAGTAGAAGAGCATCATGATCACTTGGGGACACTGAAGCCCACCCTAGCATGTACATAATCCTTATATTGGCCCATGGAGAAGAAATCCAGAACATTAGGTCACAAGCCAATTATTATTTGCTATGTTTCTTTCATATTATTTAGATAGAAGCATTTCTTTATCTGTTTGCAACACTCCTAAGAATCCACACATGGCCCTCCATATTTACACAATTATAAAACTTATCCTTTTAAGGTCTAGCTTTCAGGAAGAACTCTTGCTTGCATTTAGTTGAAATGAAATGGGACAATTCTTCTATATTTTACCTGCTGTACATTTGCCTGGAGCAGATCCCCTAAACGTTCCACAAGGTTGGTAAAAGTGGGTCTCTCTGTTGGGATACTGTGCCAGCAATCCAGCATGGTCTGGTAGCTACAGGGGATTAAAAACATGGTGATTAAATTTTAAAGTTGACAAAGAGCTATTGATTTATTCTTCTACTAGGTAATCCTGTTGGGCCATCAGAATTTAATTTTTTAAGATGAAGAAGAGGCAGTAGATAACATTTCAGTCAAAATGTCCACTTGGTGTGGCACAAAGACCTTTCTTAACAAGCACAGCTTTGATCAATTAATTCAGGTAGGCAGTTCTGTAGTTCAGATGTGGCACTGGGAAGGCCCAAAAAAGGAATATGTTGTTATTATTAATTTAATTCATCAGCAATCCAATTCCCCAAGAACTCTGGAGTCCCTGCTGATTTTACTCCACTAGTTGCTGACTATAGGGGTAGCTGTCAGTTCCATTTCAAGGCCATTGAGCCAGTGCTATCTGAAGATATTTCACATGACCAACATGACATCAAAGAGCGCTGTTACCTTTCCACCAAAGTGATACCTGTTCATCTACTTGCATTTGCTGTTTTCAAACTGCTAGGTTGGCAGGAACTGGGGCAAAAAACAGGAGCTCACTCCATCGCATGTGCTTGGGTCTTGAACTTGGGCTGACGGTTTTCTAGCCAACAAGCCCAGTATCTCAACTGCTGAGCCATCTTGACCCCACCCACCCCAACTCTGGGCAGCCTATTATTAAATATAGAGGAAAGCTTGTTATTAAATATTGAATGAAATTTATATCAATATATCCAAATGTTTTCAGGAGATTATTTAACAGAAAAAAGTATTACCCGTTGTGTTTGATGTGAACTGAGAAATCCCAAAGTTGACCTACATTAGGGAGAATGAAACTAGATGTAAAGAATGCGCACTTAGTTCCTAACTATAGATTCTGGAGTTGCTTCATGCACACAGCATTTTGTGGGTACTGAATCTCTAGGATGAGATTTATCATGAAACGGAATGAGAAGTGACAGAAAAGTAAGATATCAGACCAACCTCAGAAGAAATAAAGGCTCTTGAAGAAGTAAAGGCACACTTGTTGTTCTGGACTTGTAGGAATTATAAGGGAATAGAGAAAGGCTCTTGCTACAATATAAAGACATCTGGAAATTGATGGGGAAGCTTACATTTCTGGAGTGGAATACTCTGGAGATCTCATCCGTGTTCCTTCTTTGAGACGTCGACAAAAGTCCTCATCAATATGGACCCCTGGATATGGAGAAGCCCCTGTGTGGGTAAATATGGAGCAATGAGGTCCATTCAGAAATATAGTTTCATTGTGTCTCTTCCAGAAGTTCTATAACCCTAAGGGAAAGGAGTGTGTGTACCAGGAGTATTTGAGTATGCAATACAGTCCATGGAGTAGATGACCTACAAGGTCCCTTTCAACTCTGTTAATCTGTATTTGTCTGGAATAACTTATTGCACATCCTATTTTGGCTTTCATTAGTTGTAGAAAAAAAAAGAATCTCAGAACAGGCTTCCTTTAGCTGCATTTCTGTCAGATGAAATGTTTGCTCTGGAGAAGATTAAGGTATTTCCTGAAAATCTTCTGCTGTGAAGAAGACAACTGCAGAAGAGGGAGCCACTAAAAAAGTCAAGATGGCCTCTTTACTATGTTGACTTTATGGCCCCCTTGTGAATGCTCTAGATCAGGGGTCTCCAACCTTGGCAACTTTAAGCCTGGTGGACTACAACTCCCAGAATTCTCCAGCCAGACCCTGCTCTAGATGGAGGGAGAGATTGATTCCCCCACAGATCAGGAGCATGTATTATTTTTGCAAGTGATGGGATACACTTAAACACTGGAGTGAAAAGACAGGGGCTACACACTCAAAAATGGGGTAGTTCTAGAAAACTAAATTTCACTTATATCTATATGTAGTTACAAAGTTTACTCTGGAGTATGTCTAATACCTTCTCTTGTTTCGGTCTCATTTTTTTGTTTTTTTGCACTTGTGTCAGAAGCACTGAGGTGCTTTCGGATTGAGAGGATCAGCTGGTGGCATCACTGTTGCCTGGGGGACACCCAGTTGGGGGCTCCATTCATGTCCTCTGGCAGGAGCTGGAGCAAAAGACCCTGTCCCAACACTAGCACTTGGGTCTCGAACATGGGCTTGCTAACCTCCAAGCCAGCCAGTGTCCTAGCCATGAGAGGCACCGTGCTCCCCTTGGGGCTCATTAAAATAACTACTTGTAAATGCAAACAGAACCAAGGTACCTTCTATCATATGTGGTGGACATGCCCAGAAGCCCAAAAATACTGGACTAAAATATGAAGAAATAGTGGAAGATGAGATAAACCCAAATTGTTCTTGCTGGGAATAATTAAAGGGAAATATAGGAAAAAGATTAAATATATTTTACTACATATATTGACAGCAACAAGGATAGCATTCGCAAAATGCTGGAAACAAAATAATATGCCCTCAGAGGAATTAGTAATTCAAAATTTTTTAGATTGTGCTGAAATGGATAAACTGACATAAAAATTAAAATATAAAGAAGATTCAGAATATTATGAAATTTGGGACAATTGGTATAAATAGTTGAACAATAGAAATGAGGATAATGGAGATAAGAAAGTTATAGATAAATGTATATGAATGTATATAAACCTATATAAATGTAGATATTTATATGAGATTGATTTATATAACAATGATGACACAGTACTATTATTATTAAGATTAAAATGTGTAAATGGTGAAAAAGAATAATAAAAATTATTGATTTTTTTTTAAAAAAAAGACTACTTGTTAGCTTTGAGAACTTTCTGAATTTAACCCCAAGATTTTGGGAAGTTGTCATGCTTGCTTGTTTGCAACAAGCAAACAAAATGACCATCTTTCCCCCTTTTTTCTTTGATAGGACATGCTCAGGAGCAAAACTCCAGCGCAGATTGTCCCAGAAACTTTTGAAATGCCAAATCAATAATGATGAATCAATAAGAAGTTCTGAAAAATGGTCCAGACAGAAAAGCTGCAGCAAAATAAACTCCGTGTCGGCTGTCAGCATCTTGTTATTTGAAGTCTCGCAAAAGAGGGATTCCTGCTGTTATGATGCTGAACATGACAAGAAAACTGGAAAGCATATTGATATATTAGCCTAATACAAATATCAAGGGAAAAAAAACACACACACTTTGAAGGAGCTGAGCAAATTTTAATTCATCTTGAGTTCCTTGAAAAGTACAAGGAAGAAAAAAAGCAAAGAGTTTTTAATCCAGATCTCAGTTCGAGTGTCAGTGTTATAGTTAGGAAAATTTCCATAGGAATCCTGTGGTTAATTTCATTGTCCAGATTTTCTACCATTTATAAATTGATGGTGCTGACATGTCTCAGCCCAGCTTTTGCTCAATTTTCATCAGATGTTCCTGTATCCATTGGCAAATATTTCATTAAAAAAAACTACACACCAGTGAGGCATGTTCATTTTAGTACAAATTGGCCTTGACTTATGTCTGTAATGGAGCCTGCCCCTTATAGTTGTAAGTCCTGGCTGTCTTAGCTTGGGTCACCCTATGTGATTGATCCAATTTTACAACCTTTTTTGTGATAGTTGTTAAGTAAATGCCATGGTTGTGAAGTGTTAATCAATGGTTTGCTATGGGCTTCTTTTACAGAAATAAATGGGAAGAAATGCCTGTTTTCTGCAAAACTGCCATAAAATATGGTCATGCGGATGCTGCAAATGGCCATACAATGCAATCCAGTTGCTGAGCACCCAAAATGCAGTCACATGACTGTGGAATGTATGTGGCCATCAGAATGAGTGACTAGTCAAGGACTATATGTATGCATTTTATACTTTTTTGGGGGGGGGAGTGCAAAACTGCAAAAGTTTTTTACAATTCTGAGTGATGCAATTATGCTGGGAAACATGATCTAGGTTACCTGGCTTTGTACAAGAGGAGAGCTTTAGTGGTAAGGCATCAGATTAGAAAATAAGAGGTGGTGAGTTCAAAGTCCGCCTTAGCCATGAGAATGGGCTGGGTGACCTTGGGTCAATCACAAGAGGACAGTGAGTTCTAATTCCACCTTATGCTTGAAAGCTGGTTCTCTTTAGGTTTCCCCCCCCCTCCCCTCACCCACAGGGCTGTTGTTGTGGGAAAAATAGGAGGAGGAAGATGTGTTCTATATGTTTGTCACCTTGAGTTACTTTTCAAAATAATAATAGCAGGAAATTATAGATAGGTAGATAGATAGATAGATAGATAGATAGATAGATAGATAGATAGATAGATAGATAGATAGATAGATAGATAGATAGATAGATAGATAGGCAGGCAGACAGGCAGGCAGGCAGGCAGACAAACAGACAGAGAGATAGAATCAAACATCATTATTGGGATTTCTAATTTCCAGGAGACAATTGTTGGAGGAAAAAGAAGAATCATCTCCTGCTTGTTCACACTTCTACATTCACCCAGCTGTCCTCAGTGGCAATACATTGTTGGGCTACAGGGACTCTGGATGTTTTCTATTACAATATCCACATGCCTTGAGTATCAGCCCTATGGGTGGTGGAAACCTCTATAGGAAGACAGATGTGGAAAGGAGTCTGTTTCACTTCCCTCTGCATCCAACACAAGTTGGCATCCTTAATATTGATACTTTTCCAATTTACTCCTTGATAGTGTTATATTGATCTCATTTGTAACCCAATTGAAACGAAAGGCAACTGGTGAATAATCCTAACTGCCACATGCATCATGTAGTGACTTAGCTACGATTTAATAGAGTTAGCGTAGAATTTAGTTACTATTTAGAGTAAAGATTATGCAGCACAAAAAAAAAGAGAAAAAGAAAAAAGAGAGAAAAAAAATCCACCTTTGGATTGTAACCATTCCATATGACATCAGTTGTTGCTGTGCTTGGTATTTAAGATTTTTTGAAAAGGGCTTTGTTAATTTAAAGTCTATGTCAAATCTGGCTTTATCTATCCCTGGTGAATTTTCCATTGGCCAGACAGCTGTAGATGTTGGCCACTTCAATTGCCTTTTGGATTCACAGAAAAGCTGATTATAATACTATAAACGAACAGCCATGGTGTGTTTAATTGCTTGACTGCAGCCATGCAACCAATATTACAAAAAACCTCAATCCCAAATGCTTTGTGGGATAGCAAAATAATGATAAAATAACAGTCAATTTAAGGGAACAGAAGCTACTGTTGTGTACTTCACTTTTCTATTTCACAGTTGGAAATCTGTCTCCTGATAGCTAGCTTCCTCATCAAAAGTTCATAACTAGCTGATTAAGCTCAAGCTTTGTAATTGCCTCAATTCCTCCATCACCCCCTAAGGCACTTAAGAATGCCATTCTTTCATAATCTGGGCTCCCTGAAGCTAATGAAGAAACTGGAAGAAGATTTAATCTGGTTTTAATGCAAATGGAATCTCAGTTGAGGGAACTTGGTATGTCTAGTTTAATCTGATCTTGACATATAAGCAGTGCTGATTTTTGGAAGGGAGCTAGGTTAAGATTCAGATGGAAAACCACCAGTAAATCTGAGGAATGCAGGCTAGATTGCAAAATAAAATAAAAAATAAAAACAACAGAAGGCAGCAATGGCAAAACTCTTGACACATGGAAACTTAATATCAGGTGCAAGAAATTAGGAGCTATAGTGGTATAAATGATTACAGGTTTATTGCATGTTAACACTCAAAAAGAATCCGAACTACTAATGGTCAAAGGTAATAGATAAGAGTCAACAGACTTCAAGGAAGGGCTGAACTTAGATTTCTTATGGGGGTGTAGAGACTAATGATGTGAATAGGATATGATATGATATATGATATGATGTGATATGGTGTGATATAATTAGAATAGAATACAATAGAATAGAAGAGTTGGAAGGATCTTGGAGGTCATCTGGTCCAATTCCCCGATTGAGTAGGAGAGTCTATACCATTTCAGACAAGTGGATCTCCAATCTCTTCTTGAAAGCCTATACAGTGATGGGACACCCACAACCTCTGAAGGCAATGCATTCCACAGATTGATTATTTGACCATTTGATTCCCATTGCTTGACCATTTCACCACTGGCTGATCCTGCCCCAGTTGTCTCCTACAACTGCTTTTTAAAAGCAACATTTCTCCAGCTAATATTTGCTGATGCTCCTTTCTCACCCTTCTTCCATCAATCAGAGCTGGGCTATTTCATGAAATGCTTTTCCTTCCTTTCCATTTTGCACTTTAGCCTTGAGGGGGGTCCCAAGCAGAACTCTCTGCCATTCCTCCCCCCTGCACTTCCTTATTCCTACTTGCACCATTGCTCAGCATTGCTTAGGATCAACTGAAGGCAAACAATCTCTCTAATTAGGATAAATCATCAAATTCACCCCAGGGCTCTTTACTCAAGTTGGATGCAAAATTAACAGCAAGAGGCAAGCAGGAAGGCAAGAACTGAAACTGGACTAGGAAAATTTGCTGCTGGTTTGAAAATATAATAGGCAGAAGAAATATTTGTTTGGGTAGAAGAGATATTTGTTTGAGAAAACAGATAGAAACAGACATCCACTGCTTTCCATCACTCGATTTTGTGGTCATCCTGGGTCCATTTTTCTTTCCAGCAAAAAACTAAAAACTCCTACTCTATTTTCCAAAGCACCAGAAGGCAAGACAAGAAGCAATGGGACTGCATGCAGGTGAAACCAAAGCAATACAAACCATATTCACATCTTATGTAATACTGCGTATAAAGTGAGCAAGTGCGTTGTAGAGACACATATGCAAACAAGGAAGGTGGAAGGATTGGATTCATACAACAGGGTTGAGGTAGGTCATTGAAAGAGCAATGGTTATACAGGTAGTCCTCATCTTACGACCATTTGTTTAATGACCATTCAAAGTTACAATGGCACTGTATAAAATAACTTATCATTTTTCACAATTACAGCCATGGCTTGGCAACTAACATGTATTTATGACAATTGCAGTGTCCTGGGGTCACGTGATCACATTTGGTGACCTTCTGACAAGCAAAGTCAATGGGGAAACCAGATTCACTTAACAACCAGGTTACTAACTTAATAACTGCAGTGATTTTCATAAAACTGTGGCAAGATTGGTTGAGAAATAGGGCAAAACTCACTTAACCATTGTCTCGCTTAGTAACAGGAATTTGGGGCCCAGTTGTAAGATGAGGACTCCCTGTAAATTCATTTAGCGACCATTTGAAGTCACTTACAAAGCAGAAACTTGGGTTCCCACCATTGTCACATGTCCTTTTCCTGTTGTTTGTTCTGCCACCTTCCCCTTCCTTCCTGTGTTTTCCCCTTATTTTTAGACTGTGACCCGGAGAGGGGCAGGAAGCCCAGCCTCATATTTATTTATTACTTTCCTTCCCCAATCTGCTCAGACTTGTATATCAAATTCCCTTCCAGATGATTATCGCCTCCAGTCTGTAAATACATTTGATGGGGAATGGGAATAGACCGCCTTCATTGCTTCCAGTCTGTTGAAGGATTAATTCCATAGCTCTGACTTGCTAGATATTTGCAAATGTTTGTGAACAGGACTCACTGAATTGCCCAACCTTGCTTCTGGGGGATGCTAAATAAGGGTGGTCTGCAGGGAGGGGGATGAAAGGTAAAGATGGTGCCACCTGAAGGCAGGACAAAAAGCAACACATGGAAATTATTCAAGGAGAGAAGCAACCAAGGAGAAACTTCCAGACAATGAGAACAATTAACCAGTGGAGGGCCTTACCTCCAGAAGTTGTAGTTGTTCTATCACTGGAGGCTTTTAAGAAGAGACTGGACAGATAGTATAGGGTCTCCTGTTGGAACAGGGGTTGGACTAGAAGACCTCCAAGGCCCCTTCCCACTCTGTTATTCTGTTACTGAAGCTTTGGCCCTTTTTTATGAGGACCAAACTTGTAAAAAGGGGTGGGACTTCAATTGCACAATCACACCTGCCATCTTTACTTTTTTGGGGATTGGTGGAGACTTTTCTGATGCCCCGGTGGGCTAGGAGAGAAGAGTCAGATTACTTTGCCAATAGTCAGTCTAGAGAAGAATAGTCAGAGACAATATCTACCTTTATTGCTGCTTGGAAAACTCTTAGGGATTTTTGGAGTAAAAATAAAAATAATATTAATTTGTGATTTATGATTTTGATGATTAGATAGGATGTATTATAGAGCCAGGATGAAATATTAGAGACAGAAGTTAAAATATAATTGTACTTTTAACTGCTGTGAAGAATATCAGAAGCTACTTCTTTACAGCTTTATATCTCTTTTTTCCTACTTGCTTCTATTTTTTCCTTATTGCACTAGTTTTTTCTTTCCTTTTCCTTTTCTTTTTTCTCTATTCTATTTTAGTTTAGATTAGTTCTTATTATGTCAAAAATTTCTATTTCTTATTATGTCAAAAATTATTAAAAAGTGAGAAGAAGAGCCAATTTTTTTTTTACAGAACTCTGAAGGAGGAAAGGGTTGAAAGGAAAATACAAGAATTCTGGCAAATAACTGCTTTCAAATGTGAACTGCTATAGAAGTAACTCCCAGCCATTCAGTTCTGGGGTTTCTCCTCCTACACATCTGTAATACCAATGTTCTGGGAAGGCAGGTCGGTCTGCACCTGGGTTTCATTGGTTGATGGTCACCAGTTGATTACCAGCATGCATGATCAGCATGAGAATCCTCCTTGACCCCAAACCAAATGGTGTCCTCCAAGTCACCATCAATATTGAGCCACAAAAGTGGCATTGAAATTGATGGGATGCAAAATTCTGGATTCAAAAAGCTCAACCTCTTTGCTGTCATCTTAACAGAATAAAAGAATTGGAAGGGACCTTGGAGGTCTTCAAGTCCAACCCTCTGCTCAAGCAGGAGATCCTAGACTATTCCAGACAAGTGGCTGTCCAGTCTCTTCTTAAAAGCCTCCAGTGATGGAGCACCACAACTTCTGAAGGCAAGCTCTCCCACCAGTTAATTTTTCTCTCCGTTGGGATATTTCTCCTTAGTTTCTAGGTTGCTTCTTTACTTGATTAGTCTCCATCCATTGCTTCTTGTCTTACCTCGTGGTGCTTTGGAGAATAGGTTGACCCCCTCTTCTTTGTGGTGGCCCCTTAAATATTGGAAAACTGCTATCCTGTCAGCACTGGAAACTTGCAGCTCAGTTCAGGTAGTCCCACAACTACAGCTGTAAAGACTGATTCAAAAAAACCTCCAGGGACTAAAGTGACTGTTTTGGTTTTCAATTTCTTATTTCTTTTTTAAATCATCACAAAAACTTTCACCTTTTATGAGGGTCTGGCTACTTAAAACCAATGTGACAAAAAATCCATTTCAAGTTCAGTGGCTTGCATGTTTTCTCCCTCCCCTTCTTTGATCTCTATTCTGCCAGAAGAATATGCAGATCTTGGCCTGGATTCCTATTTTCCACAACGAGAGCATCAGCTAGCATGTGGTCTTGTTGGTGTTTCATTTTTCAGAGGGTCAGCATTTTGGGGAGAAATGTTGGGGGAGAGATGATGCCACAAAAATTAGCATAATGCAGAATAAGGCAGAGTTTTCTCTCCTGCTTCCCTCTGTCTTTCTATAGGAGAAAAATCTTTGGGACAGAGATGCATGGCAAGTCATGAATTAGGAGAGGGTAGACAGCAATGCCCCCTTTACAACTCTGCACACTTCAACTCCCAGAATTCCTGAGCCAAGAATCAAGAGTGAACATCTGAGAGTCCAGCCAGGCAACTCTTGACCTTGGCCAGAATGTTGGTTGATACAACTCAAGAGTCGGTGCTCAGGATGTTACTAGACTTTCCATCTCATGCTAAAAGGTAGGTTTGGGAAACTCCTTCTGAAGTAAGCAGCCAACAGGATGGGCGGTGGCTGCATTTTCTCACATAGTATACTTCTAACTTATGTAGTGTTGCTGACAGCAAAAACATCTCTTGGAGATGTTGATGAAAATGTCCATGCTAGGTTTAGTCCTAGGGCAGAGGAATTCTGTTCTAAACTTCATTTATTTGCAGGCAGTCCTCAAGTTATGACTGTAATGGAGATTGCCCATTATGGTCATAAGTTGTGGCAGTTGTCAAGTAGGTCAAGCAAATGACTGAACTGAATTTATCACCTTTTTTGTGATGGTCATTAAGTGAACCAATTGTTCTCTATGGGTTCACTTTACTGGAAATTGGAACTAAATGCTAGTTTCTGGCAAAAAAATTGTGAAATGCAGTCATGTGACCATGAGATACAACGAATGGCTGTAAACAAGCTGTAGTAATGCATTGGTTAGAATGCAGTGTTGAAGGCCAACTCTGCCTTCCACTGCCAGGAGTTCGATCCTGGCCTGCTCAAAATCGACTCAGCCTTCCATCCTTCCGAGGTGGGTAAAATGTTGTTGGGGGCAATAGGCTGACTCTGTAAACTGCTTAGAGACGACTGTAAAAACTCTTTCAAATAGTGTATAAATCCACGCGCTATTGCCATTTTCCTTCCTTCCTTCCTTCCTTCCTTCCTTCCTTCCTTCCTTCCTTCCTTCCTTCCTTCCTGCCTGCCTGCCTGCCTGCCTGCCTGCCTGCCTGCCTGCCTGTTAGAATGCAATATTGCAGTCTGACTCTGCCCATAGCCAGGAGTTCGATTCTCATCAACTTAAGGTTTACTCAGTCTTCCATCCTTCCAAGGTGGGTAAAATGAGGACCCAGATTGTTGGGGGGGGGGGCAAGAGGCTGACTCTGTAGATCCCTCAGAGAGGGCTGTAAAGCTCTATGAAGCGGTATATAAGTCGAAATGCTATTGCTATTGCTAAATGCAAGCTGCTTGCTAAGCACACAAAACGTGGTCATAAGTGTGGGGAGGAAGGGCAACCCTCAAAACTTTGGAATGGGGTTGTAAGTATTCCCAGGGAGATCCACCATAAATTGAAGAGTTGCTAAGCAAACAGTCGTAAGTCGAAGGCTACTGTATTAGATATCTAATGAAGCGTCTATCATCCAGGTCTTGGTTGTCCAAAAGGACAAACACAAAAAACACTTTTTATTGTTGTTGTTGTTTTGAAGACATTTCATTTCTCATTCAAGAAGCTTCTTCAGTTCTAACTGAATGGTGGAAAATGGAAGGATTTGTCCTTCCATTCTCCACCATTCAGTCAGAACTGAAGACGCTTCTTGAATGAGAAGCGAAACGCCTTCAAGCAAAAACAAAGAAAATCCAGTTGCTTTTTTAAAAAGCACCTTGGGGAACTACCTGTATTAGAATCATGTCCTTTTTCCAGGGAGACATCCACCTTTTACCTCCGTAGTCATTCTCACCCTTGAAGCCTTTGAAGTTTTTATCAACCAGTTCCAGACAGTCTTAAAATTTGATTGCTGCAAAACTCTTGGTGCCAGAAGTAATAGTTATTGCAAGCCTGTGTCTCAGTTTAATTGTCTTTGACTGCACTGTTTTGCATCGGTTGTGCTGTTATGGTTCCCTGTACAGTAATCAGGGCCCTTTGCCTGAAGTGGTTTATACATTTCATAAATAAATAACAATTGTTTGGTTAAAAGATTACCCCCGACCCCAAGTCAGCTCCATAGCTGAGGATGGACTCAAGTTAGGTTTCTCTGCCACTAGTCCAGCACCAGCCCACATTGGAATTGTAATGGGTGGGGTGTCCACAGCAGTTCACACTCATCAAGTGCTCCAGATCAGGAATGAATGAAACAGGCTGTTGACAGCAGATTGGCTGCAACACAGATTTTGTTGCTCTTTTAAGGGAAAAATGCCTTCATTCTAGAAAAGGATCCCTCCAAATAAATGTGGTTTAGGATCCAATCTGGGTCGGTCACCAGGACCAGAGAATTAGCCTTCTGAGCTTTCAGACTCGTGCTGGAGCCAATCTTCAGGGAACTCCTCTCTCACCAGAATGTCTGCTTTGGGCTATTCTGAGCTGAGGACTTGACAGCACAAGGAAACAAGAGCCAGCAACTTAATAATCGTCCATCAACACCTCAATCAACAACTGAAAAGCCACACACAAAACCAGGCACCACATAAATACTATGCACCGAATAGCTCAGAGCACATGTGTTCTGCTAGAGAGAAGTTCCCTGAGGATGGGCTTCAGTCCAAGTCTGAAAGCTCGGAAGACTAAACATATGACTGACCCAGATTGGATCCTGAAACATTATCCTGGGACATGCATATTTGCCTTCTTTTGCAGTTTAGTCTGGTGAATTTCCAGTAGCAAATGTCCCGCTTTGATAGCCTTTTATGATATTAAGTGCAAGTACTTCTTCTACTTAAAATCCAAGCAAGGAAAAACAATCTTACCTAGGGAAAATATTTCCCAAAGCAGCACACCGAAGGACCAGACATCACTCTGAGTTGTGTAGATTTTGTCAAAAATTGCTTCTGGAGCCATCCATTTCAGGGGCAGCCTGGCCTGGGAAAGGAAAGAAGTACAAGGTTGCTGTGTGTATCCAAGATGAGCTAGCATCCATTGTGGTGTGTTACAGTGCAAACTCAACCCCTTTTGTACTTGCTTGTGACATTGTGATGCAAGTAAAAAAAGGTGGAACTTATGTTGCAATGCTGTGGGATGCACATCATACCATTTTAGATGGTATCCTTATGGTTAGGAAAGAAGACCTAGTTGTGTTACCAATTTTAATTGGATATTAAATACATTGATAAAAGCATGTGTATCTTATTCAATATCACAGGGGTGAGGGAGGTGGGGAGCAGGGATGAATGACATTTGTGATTAATGCTGTCAAAAGGAGGTCAGATATCAGGGTCGAAGAACCAAGAACAACACATAGAGTTATTTCTGAGTAGTTTTCCTTATTGTTCTCCACCTAGACAGAATCTTGCCAGACTAAAGCAACTATTTGCATAACTACGCTCTAGAGCTGCTAGAGAGGAACCATTTCAAACTTCTTCCTGCTGATCAAAATTTCCAGGCTCCTCTGCCTCTTTGTTCCATTGAAATCAGCCCCTCCCTCCTGGGAATCCACACTATGTTCCACCACATAAAGGGCACAACTGGGAAAAGGATTTTACGGCACCCAGCCCCATACTTACATCTCCTTTCCGCACATAATCAGGATCTTTGTATATATCTCTGGCCAATCCAAAATCACAAATCTTCACCACGTTGTTTTGAGAAAGAAGAATGTTCCTGGCTGCCAAATCTCTATGAATGCACTGGAATGAAAAAAGAAACAAAAGGAAATCAGGAAAAAAATGACTTTCATCACCAAGAAGATTTTCTGTGTGGGGTGATGGTCTGAAAAACATGAATAGGGTGTCTCTGACTGTTCAATTGGAGCCCTGGTCATTTTTCATGGGTGCCAGAGATAAAACTGCCATATACCACCTGACACTTGGATATCATCTTGACCTTTTAGTCTCCACCTCCCTGGATGTCCCTGTATGTTTCTGCAGTCTAAAGTTCTCCAGTATCTTATGACATCTTAGAGAACTTAAGGAGGACCATCAGGAAAATTTTGACAATGAGTTTGTGGAATATCACGTGCTATATGTATGAAACATTCCAGATTTAATTGTGGAATACACTGACTCTTAATGGGTTGGTTGGATACTGTGGAACAAGTTGGTTAGGATCAGGCCTACCTACATATGGGTGTTATTTTTTGTGTAATTTTTAGCACTTCCTTGATTTCTGAATCCCTATGAAACACTAAAACCTTTCCAAGCAATGCACACTTTCAAGGGCTCCTATGATATTTCCACATAAAACAGGATTGCATTTTGCAAATTAAATTGTTGTCACAACTTCTGAATCTCATTCCATGACATCCGCCTGATGGTTATACAATTATGTTTTCCCAATACTTATTAGTTCTTGTCTGAATCAAAAGAATAGAACTCCATTAGTTCTTAGGCTGCTTTGTTGAAATGATGGCATTTAAAAAAGATTACTCATGATGATAAAGCACTAGAAATTACAAGAGGAAAATCAGGATCATGTCCAAAATGATTCTGGATGATGACTGGCTGGATTGATATGTAATATCCCAATAAATGAATGTCGTGACTGAGATGAGGACCCAACTTGTTTTAGTTTAGGCTGGTACAGTGTTTCTCAACTTGGCATCTTTCAAGATGTATAGGTTTCAAAGTCCTGGACTTCTTGTCAGCATTCCTGTTGCTTGGAATTGAGAATTGAGATCCATACATCTGGAATTTTGTGATGTTTGGAAAATATCAATTTAACTTGTGTTGTGAACCCAGCCATAATTTTTGACACCTCTTGCAACAAGACTTACTTTTCTTGAGGCCAGGAACTCCATTCCTTTAGCTACCTGGAAGCTGTAGCAAATCAAGTCCTCCAAAGTCAGAGGTCGCTTGTAAAGATCTTCAGCATCTAGGAGAAAGCAAGGGATGATCTGAGCCAGAGGTGCAAAGAGATATTTTCACAGTGAAGGCTCACCTAGATAGGATGGCCAGAGTTCTGTACTGAGGTTCCTCCCAGCCATATGATTGTATGTGTCCACAAAACAGGCATGATCAAAAGCTACAAAATCAGAAGCCCGATCTTTACTAAGAACATTGCTAAAAGGGAGGTTTTTAATTTTCCCCAAACTGTATTTGCAGGTGGATTTTCCCCTTCTGGTGTAGATCAGAAGGGGAAAACTGGAAATCCAAAGAGACCAGAAAGTGGGCAAACTTTCTGGAAATGGGAAAGAGTGCAGAGAAGAGCAACAAAGACGATTAGGGGGCTGGAGACGAAAACATATGAACAACAGTTACAAGAATTAGATATGACTAATCTAATGAAAATAAGGACCATGGTTGACATAATAGCAATCTTCCAATATTTGAAGGACTCCTAGAAAGACAAGGGGGTCAAACTATTTTCTAAAGCATCCGAAGGCAAGACTAGAAACAATGGATGGAAACTAATCAAGGAGAGAACCAACCTAGAACTAAGGAGAAGCTTTCTAACAGGGAGAACAATTAACCAGTGGAATGGCTGGCCTCCAGAAGTTGTGGGTGTCCCAATACTGGAGGCTTTTAAGAAGAGACTGGACAATTGATAAGGTCTCCTGCTCCAGGATGGGATTGGACCTCCAAGATCCATCCTTCCAATTTTATTATTCTACGTTTGATGAACCAGTAGATGTTCACTGACCTTCTTCTTCTGAATCGGAATCTGTGTAACTCTTGTCTTCAATAAATCCAGAGCTGGCAGAGCTACCCGTGCTGGCCACACTTTCCAGGCGCCTCTTAATTAGCTCTGTTAAGTCACTGATAGAGTCTTTCAATCCTTTCTCTGAGTAGTCTGAATTTTCTGGTGGCTAGAGAAGAAAAAGACCTCTTAAAGAAGCCTGTTATTATTCTTTGGCCAGGTTCAAACAACATGCTAAAAGGAGACTTGGGTTTACAAAAGAGAGTGGTTGTTTTTGCATAACATGCTACCTCCATTTAAGTGAATCATGGTTTGCTTATAGCTCATAAATCAAGCTAGTACCCTATTTTGAAACTACACTATCCATTTCAGTTGATAGGAATGTTTTCATTTGTTAGCTGCAACTTAATTAGGCACGAGGGCAATATAAAAAAATGATTATTTTTCCATTTTGAGTAAAAGTCTTCCTAGTGTCTAAAAAATGACATACATGGTTAGCTCTGGCCCATGTAACATGGTTCTATGAGATGCATTGGCTGCCAGTCTGTTTCTGGGTGCAATTCAAGTTGTTGGTGATCTCCTTTAAAGCCCTTCGTGGCATCGGTCCAGGCTACAGAGCATGCTTCCTCTGGGATCCATCAGCCCAATTATTCCAGCTGGTGGATTCCAGGAGAAGGGCCTTCTCTCCCTTGCTGCTCTGCTAAGCTTGCGTGTTTTCTTGCAAACATTTCATTACCCAAACTAGTTAGCATCATCAGTGCTATTTGCTTCTCTTCTGGTGTCTTGCCAGTCTGTGTGGGAGGGGGCAGACTTTGGGATTCTTTGGTTAGGCTGTTTACTGATGGCTCTTTGGCAATTTTTTGGTTGGGGTGTTGCTTACTTGACTGTTGGTCTCAAGTTGACTGTGGAGTTAATCTATGCTGATCTGGGTGCTGATTCCTAGTGGGAGGTGCTGGAGTCCTTTTGTTCTCTTTTGGGCTGGTTGAATGTCTCGTTTGCCCAGTCTATAGAGGTTGTTAATGTCTCTGTGTCTATTGGCAGCTGATTTGTCAGAGTACCAGGCTTCTAGACATTCCTTGGCATTTTTGGACTTGGCCTGGTCGAGGAGGGTCCCATTTTCCCAATTGAAACTAGGGTTAAATCTGTCCTTGTGCTGTAAAATTAAAGAATTTTCATCATGCCTTCTGACTGCCAGTTAGTGTTCGTGGATGTGTCTGTCCCTTTGCGCCTGACCTACAAAACATCTCGCAGTCCCCAGTGTGAGGTTGATGCTGATCCTCATAACTTTGCATGAGAGCCTAAAGACCAGGCTCTGCCAGTTAGATTGGGGCTCCAATGGGGAAGCATCACAATGGAGATGGTTGTGTCAAGTGCCAGGAAAATCAGCTCAAATGGGTATAAAATGTATTGCAAACTTAAGATCTCTACAAGAATCTGAACTACTAACAGCCCATGAAAATTGGCAGTAGATAAGAATCAAAGGAATTCAAGGTGAGCTCTTGTGGTCAAGAAGGAATCAAGACTCATGGCATGTTCGACCCCTCCCTCAGGCTCAGCCCAGTCATCTCCTACATGTTGAGCGATTAACATCAGATCCCAAATCCCACTTCTGCCCAAAAGTGTTTGACTTTTGGTACTAACTTATGTTTTTAGTTTATATATAGGTAATCCTCAATTTACGCCACAATTGAGCCCCAAATTTATGTTAAGTGAGAAATTTTCTAAGTGAGATTTGCCTCATTTTACTACTTTTCTCACCACATTTGTTAAGTGAATCACCGCAGTTCTTAAATTAGTAACACAGCTGTTAAGTGAATTTAGTTTCCCCATTGAGCCACTGTGGTGCAGTGGTTAGAGTGCAATACTGCAGGATACTTTTGCTGACTGCCAGCTGCTTGCAATTTGGCACTTCGAATCTCACCAGGCTCAAGGTTGACTCAGCCTTCCCTCCTTCCGAAGTTGGTAAAATGAGGACCCAAATTGTTTGGGGCCACATGCTGACTTTGTAAAACACTTATAGAGGGCCAGAAAGCACTGTAAAGCAGTATATAAGGGCTATTGCTATTGCTCTTCCTTTTCTTCCTTCCTCCCTCTCTCCCTCCCTTTTTCCCTCCACCCATCCATCCATGGTGCACAGTGATTAGAATGTAGTATTGCAGACTAACTCTCCCCACTGCCAGCAGTTCAATTTTAACCAGCTCAGAGTTAACTGAGGCTTCCATCCTTCTGAGGTGGGTAAAATGAGGACCCAGATTGTTGGGGGCAAGAGGCCGACTCTCTAAACCACTTAGAGAGGGCTGTAAAGCACTATAAAGTGGTATATAAGTCTAAGTGCTAAGAGCTATTGCTATTGACTTTGCTTGTCAGAAGATCACAAAAGGGGATCATAGGATCTTGGGACACTACAATTGTCATAAATGTGAATTGTCAAGCATCTGAATGTAAATCACATGACCAAGGGGATGCTGCAATGGTCATAAGTGTGAAAAATGGTCATAAGCCACTTTTTTCAATGCTGTTGTAATTTTGAATGGTCACTATATGAACTGTTGTAAGTCAAGGACTACCTATAGTGTTTATCTTTCATGATTGTGAGCCGCCCAGAGTTACCTTGAGGTAAGATGGGTGACCAAAAGTTTTTACAAATAAATAAATTTACTCAAACACAATCCTCATGTGGACCAGAAATTAAGCTTCTTTCGGTCTGAAGTGTTTTAAAAATCAAGAAACTGGGGCACATATTTTACCTTGCATACAATGAAATCACCTCGCTTTCCCCTCAGGTAATTAGAGAGGTTTCCATACTTGCAATATTCTACAATGACCATCAGAGGACCTGCAGACAGGATCAAAACAAAGTTTACAAAATGATAATACATGGGAACATCATAGGAACAAGCAAAAGCTAGTAAACATCTCTCTTGCAAACACAGAAGGAAATGGGCAATGGATAAAAGAAGAATGAATCCAAGATCAGAAAACTGGGGCCAGGAAGTGAGAAACACACACTGGCTACTGGCCATAATTTCTGTTGAATGGGACAGACACCAGTTTTCACTTGCTGATGGGTGTTTGTGCAGATGTTACACCCCTCCCTGCTATCCCTGTTAGTGATCAAAGGTCTAACAGTTTGTCTCTCCATCCTTCTGAACATGCCTCCTTGCCCCACGAACAGCAGTTGCATGATTAATCAGCACCATTAGTTGCCATCAAAGACATCATCAATTCCATTAATCAAGAGACTAATGTTAGAGCTTGGCCCAGATAGGAGAGCTATTTAGCTTCAACCATTACGGACGATGCTGGGTAAATCTGAAGAATCAACACTATCAGAAAAATTCTCCTTATTTCTAGGCTGAAGCTCTCCTTGTTCAGTTTCCATCCATTATTCCTTGTCTGGCCTACAGGTGCTTTGGAAAATAGCTTGAGCCCTTCCTCTTTGGGCAGCCCCTCAAATATTGGAAGACCTCTATCATGTCTCCCCTGATCCTTCTCTTCACTAGACTAGCCACGCCCAGTTCCTGCAACCGTTCGTTGTATGTTTTAGCCTCCAGTCCCCAATCATCTTGGTTCCAACAATGGAATGTTATGTAGAAAGATGCACTAGTTAAGGATCATGGGTTCTTGAAATGAGATGGTCAATGAAATGGTCAAAAAGAACAAGCCTCATTGGGGCACACCTGCAACATCACAACACACATACAGAAGGATTGATGCTTGCATTGAAATGGCACAATGGTGAATATTTATAGTTCACAGTTGAAATGGGTCCTTGGTGCTCTCTAAGCTTGACTGTTTTCTTGCAGGGATTTCATTACCCAAGTTAGGTAACATAATCAGTGATAGAAGGGAGTGGAGTTTGCAGAATGGATGAGAAGGAGAGAAGGAAAAGAAAGAGAAGGAGAAGATTTGTGAGATCTTTGGTGCTTTTTGAGCAAAGCTATTTTCTTGCAGACATTTCATTTCCTAAATTAGGTAATAGCATAAGTGTAAATCCCATTCCTTACTAGCACTGATGATATTACCTAATTAGGGTAATGAAACATCTGCATGGAAACAACCAAGCTCCAAGGATGAAGGTGTGATGATGCTGACTTTCCTCCCTCAGATGCTATTGCCAAAGATGAAATCTGCTCCCAAACACTTCAAATCCAGCACCAATCTTCAGTTGTGCTCAGGTTGTATGCTTATATGTAAGGGAAAGAGCAATTCATTAAATATGTAAAGAATGATATCAAATTAATATAATCTATTTTTGTTTCTGTTTTAGTTCCCCTTTTTAATTGCCCTTGACTTGTCAGAGTGTTAAAAATATTGTCCATCCTGGCTCTGAATGTTGGAACTTGGGCAATTTAGCTCTAACTTTGGGCTAGTCACTTCTCACACCTCAGCTTATTATGTGGGAATATGGTGACGGTAAAATGGATGAAGAAAGGAAAGGAGCATGCTGAGCTCTTGGGAAGCAACTGAGATATAAATATAATTTTCTCTCTTCTCCTCTCGATAAGAACTTGCTTTTTCAACAGTGGTCAGCAGAGATCCAAAAATGAGCCCTTGGTGATGCCAAGATCAAAGCTAACAACATGTATTCATTCTTTAATTTATTTATTTCTATACTGCCTGGGAACATCATGACTCAGGCTGGTTTACATAATAAATCAATGCAAATGCAACTAGAGTCACAAAGGCAACCCAGGTTTACTATCTGCCCCACAATCCTTTTTGAGGAAGATGTTTTTTCTTCTACAGAAAGCAAGCAAAGTGGTGAGTCACCTCTATTCTAATGGTAAAATAAACTTCTAGAATGGGGTCATCAGGGCTAAGAATCTTCCCTTCCTTGTGCTATCACCAAAACTTAGATGTCCTTTTTTGGTGTTTTCAAGTCAGTCTTGATTCCTGATGTTTTTTGCCAAGTTTTCAGAGGAGACTTTCTCTTGTCTCCTTCTTAGGGTTGAGAGAAAGTGACTGGAGCAATGTCACCCAACTGGCTTTGTATCGAAGACAGGAAAAAGGACAGAGTCTCCAGGTTTCTAGCCCAGCGCCTCAAGCTCTATACTAAATTCAATCCTCAAATTATAGCTGTCATTAACTATATGAAAATTAAAGAAATGACAGCAGGTAGCAGCCAGGAAATCCTCCTATGTACCTTAGATTAGGAGGTCCAAAAGAGGTTGATGGCAAATCCTTGCCAATCCGTTGCCAACAAAGTAACATGGTCATTCATGTCCATCTTTTCAAAATGATTGTTCAACTGCAGAGTTAACTATTTGTTTACTAAATTCGTGCAATGCCCAAATCCCAGCAAATTGTTTTTTTCTATCCTATCTGTATCATATCCAATCAATATTGCAAAGGGGAATCTGTAGTCACCCTGCAGTTGTATGGGAATGGATCAATCATAATAGAGCTGGAAGGGACTTTGGAGGTATTCTAATCCAATCCCCTGCTCAATCAGGAGATCCTGTACAATTTGAGAGAAGTGGCTGCCCAGTCTTCTTAAAAACCTCCAGTGATGGAGCAGCCACAACTTCTGAAGACAAGTCGTTCCACTGGTTAATTGTTCCCACAGTCAGGAAGTTTCTCCTTAGTTCTAGGTTGCTTCTCTCCTTGGTTATTTTCCATCCTTTCCATCCTTCTTCTCCTGTCTGTTGGTGCTTTGGAGATTGGCTTGACTCCCTCTTCTTTGTGGCAGTCCCTGAGATATTGGAATACTGCTAACAGCCCACCTGTCACAAAGTTTTCTTCTTATAGGAGAAAAAAACTCAACTTCCTTAAATTATGTGATTTTTTTTGTTTTTTGTTTTGCCACTAGCAAGTTGTCCATTATCATGGACATCCGAGGTGTGCAGCCTGAGCCCTAAGGCTGCACATGAACCCTGCACCTGCAAAGTCTGTGGCCAAATTGGAATTTAAAATGTGATAGGAAGAAAAATGATTAAATGCCCGGAGAATCATTTCTCCATAACCATCAAATCTACTTTATTTTCCTTACCTATTGACTCTTGCAGAATGCATCTTGCATTGCATAAGCCAAGTGCAGCCCAAGGCATGGAAAAAACCCTGCTTACCTTAACTAGCTCATATTTTGATTCTTATTTCTTTGGTTCACTCTATTTCCTCCCTTGCATTTACCCTATTTTGGTTTTTGAACGTAACTTATATAAAACTGAATGCCAATTGTTTCCCAATGTAGTGATTTTAGTAGAACTGCATTCAATACTAATCTGCAGGGCTTACTTTCTCCTATCTTGGCCAATCAAAATATTTTCCTGCTCTTCTAATTGTTTTGCATGACCATTAAGTAATTTTCCTCCATTCTAAATCTTCTGAATGAAACTTACTGTGAGAACAACATTATGACTTTCATTAAACATATCCTGCAGAGGTTTTGGGAATGTCCCAAAGGATTCTTGTTTGTGATGACAAGAAGAAGGAGAAAGGAGAGATTTTGGAAACACCTCCCCCAAGAGTTTCAGCTGAGGTTTCTCAAAATAAAGTGTCTTGGTTCCATATCTTATCATATCTTGGTGTGCAGAGAAGAGCAACAAAGATGAACAAGGGTCTGGAGGATAAACCATATGATCAGGAATGGGATTCACAAAAATTGTACTACCAGTTCTGTTGGTGTGGCTTGGTCAGCATGACTATGTGGTCATGTGACTGGGTGGGTTAAAAGAGAGAAACTCACTTTAACAATGCTCTTGGAGCAGGGGATTGGACTAGATGACCTTGGACTAGGTCCCTTCTAGCCCTGGATTGCAGTGCTGTTTCAAAGCATCTTCTAAATCTGTGTCTAGTGCCAGGGTTTGTGGACCTCCTCTCCCTCCCTCTCTCCTTCTCTCTCTTTTTCTTTCTTTCTTTCAGATAAATTTTTTGAGAGTGAGAACAATTAATCAGTGGAAATGCTTGCCTGCACAAGTTGTGGGTGCTCCAACAATGGAAGTCTTTAAGAAGAGACTGGACAGCTCTTTGTGTGGAATATTTCTTGCTTGAGCAGTGGGTTGGGCTAAAAGACCTCCAAAATCCCTCCCGGTCCTATGATTCTACATTCTATGCCCTACCTTTCTTCTCTTCTAGAGTTACCAGCTTTGAACAAGACAAAGGAATCAATTATAGCTATGCATACAATCCATGACTCCTTTTCTTGATAGAGGGTAATTAGAGGAACTCCTCCTCCCAAGAAAAAAACACTGTTGGAAAAACAAATCAGCCCTCCAACTTGGGACATTTCTCCTGCTTACTTCCACCACCACAATGCCATTGCCTGTCACAGTTGTCTTAACTCTTATCATTTTCAACAGGAAACCATATTGGGAAGAAAAAGAAGTATTATTATTACACACCTCCGTTCTAGTCTAACTGTGGGCATCCCAGTTTGGTCTATTTATGAAAGTTGCTATGTATTTAAAGAAATTGCATTTCAAAGAATCTGCTGTACAGAATGCAATTGTCCTATGCCTCTTTCTCTGCAGCAGTACTTATTCAGCTAGATCTTGGCTGCATTGTGAGATATATTCATTCAGGTACAATGGGCCTCATAAATACTTTATGAATGCTTTATAAACAGCAGGGGCTGCCTTTTTATGGGCTTCTCTGACAGAAAGGTTGGTATGTATGTGCAGCAGAGAAAATATGCTTGCCTCAAAATACATGCAATTACTTAGTTTTACTAAATCTTTCAATTTCAGCTTCTTGGAGGGGATCCTGAACAAATTATTTTAATCCTAGATACAATTTTGCTTTCCAGTACAGAACAGAAAGTGCAGAACCCAATTTGTGTGAACTGGCAAAATCCTGTGTGAATCCAAATATATATCAAGGTTCACAGGATTTTGAAGACTTTTGCACTGCTATGCCATATTGTACTTTCTATATCTTAGGGAATTTTAATTTGCTGTGGGAGTGTAGTCTACAACAACTGGATGGCAGCAAATTGCTTCCCTGCCCTGTATTGCATACAAGAAACCCCTTCTGGTATAGCTGGAGGTGGTCACACCCCACCTTAATGTTGTTTAATTCATCACCTATAGGGAGAATCCTCCTTTCAATACAGGTTTGTGGACTGATTTCTAAGTCCTACATTAGTCATTTGCAGGAATTGGGTTTGGCTAGTCTTGAGAAAAAAAGGATTAGAAGGCACATGATAGTATTATTTTATTATTATATTATATATAATATATATAATATAATAAAAATATAATAATAATATATAATATAATAATAATATAATAAATATTATAATATTCCAGTATTTGAGAGGCTGCCATAAAGAAGAGGGGGTCAACTTATTATCAGCTCTGAAGTGAAGGTGGCTTTGCTGCCTCATAATTGCCACAAACCCTGAGAGGGGGAAAAGAGGGGAAAGTAGATAGACTGGCTGACAGTCAAACAAAAAGTTTTCTTGTGGGAACCAAGGTCATCCCAACAAGTGACAGTTGAAGGAGGAGAAGAGTGGCCAATCAGTCTGACAGCTACCTTCATTGACAATATGACTGGTGACATCTGGGAAGGGAAATATTTGCTCTTTTAATTAGAGGGAAAACTGTGGGAAGTTTTAGAGTTGGTTTTCACTAGCTGTACTGATATGATGTATCCAACATGTTCTTTGAGGAATTTACCTGCCTTGGAATTCTGTTTTTGTTATTTAGACCACTGACACTTATTTTCCAGAAGGCAGGACAAGAAATAATGGATTGAAACTAATCAAGGAGAAAAGCAACCTGGAATTGAAGAGAAACCTCCTAACAGTGAGGACAATTAACCAGTGGAAGAGAAGTTGGCTTCAAACATTGTGCTTCATCCCTGGAAGTTTTTAAGAAGAGAAGTGGACAGCCATTTATCTGAATGGTATAGGGTTTCCTGTCTGACCAAGGTTAGACTAGAAGACCTCCAAGGTCCCTTCCAACTCTATTGTGATTCTGGTTCTGATTCTCAGCCCAACCCAACTCACAGTTGTGGGGAAAATTGTCGGAGAAAGGACCTTTGGATATATTCATTGCCTTATTTGTAAAAATAAAGGCAGGATACAAATAAAAATCAATAAAAATAATATGAAAGTTTGGGGTTTTGTTTCAAGTTACAGAACCAAGGAATGAGCTAACACTCACCTCCAGGCTTGGTACAAGCCCCCAGTAGGTTGACTACATTTAGATGATGTCCAATGTGGATCAGGATCTTCAGTTCCGACATCAGGGCCTTGCACTCATTGGTCGTTGCACACTCTGCTTGAGAAAGAGGACACAAGCATGTTTCTACCACAGGATATCAGCAACGGGAAGAGTCAAATCCTATTTATGTTTGAAAGGGAAGCAAACATCGCCATGGGAAAAAACAAAGTACGCCCTGATCTCTTTTAGGTCTCTGTGTATTATTTCTCATCTGATAAGGCACAATTTCCTGCCTTGATCTTCTCAAAGGTTCTTATCTGCAAGGAGAAGTTGAGCTGTTTTGGAAAACCTTTTCTGCTCCCAATTTCCTGCTAGAACAGCACAGCAGAATGTTGACCATTCGTCAACTACGGCAGTTCTAAAAGCTAAAAACTTTTTGTCCTCTAGAGGTCTACATACCATTGGAAATAATCTGGATGGATGGAGATACCCAAAACATTTAGAGACTTGGTTTTAGAGGCTGTCTTGAAGATCAGGATGATTTCCAGAACAGCCTAGATCTCCCCAGGAGATCAGAGTGTTCAACCATTCACAAGGTGGATTGAGTCAATCTTGGTGGAAAGGAACACCAACTTCATTCATTGCTTGAATTTTATTCATTGTTGCTAATTCAGTCCCATAATGGTTTACATTACAACTTGGCTTCTCTTCATTTACTTTTGAATTAAATCTCCCTCATTGCATACCATTGACATGATTAATTTCCATTCAAGTTTACAGTTCAGTACAACCATCCAGAACAACTTTGGGAGTCCACTCAAGACTTTGAGGAAAGGCTAAATACAGACTCAAGAACTGAAGTTGGGTAGATCTACTAGCAAGATATGGCCATAATGAGTGAAACTTAATTAAGCAAAGGCAGGAGCCCATTTCAAAATGGAAGCATATGAACAGCAATTGCAGGAATTGAGTATGTCTAGTCTAGTGAAAAGAAGGACTAGAAGTGACATGATAGCAGTCTTTCAATATCCAATTGCCACAAAGAAAAGGGGGGCAACCTATTCTCCAAAACACCAGAAGGCAAGACAAGAGACAATGGATGGGGATTAATCAAGGAGAGAAGCCACTTAAAATTAAGAGAAACTTCCTAGCAGTGAGAACAATTAACCAGTGAAACAGAAGTTGTGGGTGTTCCACCACTGGAGGCATTTTAGAAGAAACTAGACAGCCATTTGTTTGGAGTGGTAGAGGTTTCCTGTAGTAAAAGTCCTCCAAGGTCCTTTTCTACTTTGTTATTCTGTTTTACTTCCTTGGTTTCTGGCACATTGCTTTAGCACTGTCTCTCATTCTCTTTATCTCTTTCTCTCTTTAGATGTTTCTCCTTGTCTCTCTCCTTTTCTCCATGCAGGAAGCTTAAACAGATTGTTCCTTATTTCACTTGTAGAGAAAATTGCTTTCTTGAAAGTGGCCTTTTAAATTAAACCAAAAGCAGCTGAGGAGTGCACCAATTATACACCTGTTCTTGGATTTGAAATATTAACAATAATTCTGGCAACATAATCCCATAATAGTTCAGTTTCTCACAATAAAGATTGTTCATACCGATAACTTCCAAGAAAGAGCTAGAGACAGCGGCTGCTGAGAACTATTTTTTTCCTTAGAAACATTGATCAAACAATTCATACATTTGGCAAGTTGAAGGATGACTTTTTCCAGAGTGTTCTTCCATATGGGATGATTCCAAATCATGGAGAAAAATGTGGGAAGGCCTGTTGAAAATAGTGCTAAATAGAGAATAGAGAATCCTGATGCTCTTGGAAAGAAAATTGGAATGTTCAAAGAAATTTGGATTATACATAAAAGGACAACAGAATAACAGAGCTGAAAAGAGACCTTGGAGGACTTCTAGTCCAATACTCTGCTCAGGCAGTGAACCCTATGCCATTGCAAGCAACTAGTTATCCAGACTCTTCTGAAAAGTTTCCACAACTTCTGAAGGCAAGGCATTCCACTGATTAATTGTTCTGACTGTCAGGAAAATTCGCCTTATTTCTAGATTGCTTCTCTCCTTGGTTATTTTCCATCCATTGCTTCTTGTCCTGCCTTCAGGTGCTTTGGAGAATAGCTTGACTCCTCTTCTTTGTGACAACCTCTTAGTTATTGGATATTAGAAAAGGATGAGCAGATGACTGATCAAAAGTTGTGCTAACATCTAGAGGTTTTGTGTTGTGAAGCAACAGAGGCTTCACAGCAAAATGTAATTAATTGCAGTGATGAAAGAAATCAGTCCATCCCTCATCTAGTTTGACAAAAACCCACAATATATTTTAAAACCTACTATTCCAAGCAATTAATATGCTAAACAGTGTATTTATTCATCAAGTATCTGTAGAGAGACCAAGTATGTAAATGTCATTAGTTGATTCCAGATGGCTCAAATCTTGTCACCAGAAAGAAAATAAATTTGTTCATATTGGCAAGGTTTGTGCTCCTCATCCTTAACACACTTCCTTTCTTATTTCTTTAAATACTTAAGGGTTAAGGTATTTAGACTACTAGAAATTCATCCATATGAGTAGAAAAGATACATACCTTTGACTGATCATCTGTCATTCATTGTTTGGGCTGCTTCCATGCTAAGCTAGATTTCTTTACAAGATCTTCTGCCTTGGGCAAGATTTGGACTAGAAGATCTCCAAGATCTCTTCCAGCCCTATGATTCTGTGATTTGCCACTAACTGCTTTAACTTGTTAATCTCTCTAACACTGAACCCCTTTCAGTCATTAAGAAACAAGAGGATATATATTCCAGCTTCACTCAGTTTGCTGAATCTCTCTATATGTTTGTTAATGCAGTATGTTGGAAATGAGGGAATAACTCTGATTGGCTGGATATATTTACAGCATCTAACCTAGTGTTTCTCAAATTTGGCAGCTTGAAGACCCGTGGACATCAACGCCCAGAATTCCCCAGCCAACCGATCCTGGGAGTTGCAGTCTACACGTCTTCAAGTTACCAAGGTTGAAAAACAGTGATCTAACCTCTGGCATGCTAGAAGCTAAACTTGGATCTTGTGCATGCAGAACCTGCTCCTGTCCATTAGCTCAGGCCCACACTCATGTGCTTTGGGCAGAGAGTGTCCTCGTGAGCTTTCTAGAGAAGCTCTACCCATAGGCATCCCTAGTGGCCAACTCAACAAGGTACTTCATTTGCCCCTTTGGAGGCTGGCCTGTACAGGACATCAGTGACAAGGAACCATGGCAATAGTTTCATCATGTCAGGAATTCAAAGCTAGAGGTTTCAGAGTCATCAATGGATTCAGGATCAGTTTCAATACAAGTTTCAGCATCTGGCTGAGAGCAATAAAATCAGTCTTGAATCCAAATCTGCATGGATGCCATTATGGTACCTAGCATTATATCACCTGCCATCACACATTATTTACATGTTGGGTTGGGAAGAGGCAAAAAGCCATGAAGGGGAAAATTATACCAATGGGTGCTCTTAAATGGAGACCATGCTTAGAATGCTTTCTTGGCATGGTTATCATGATGAAGAGTTCATTGTTTCTAGGAAGGTTAGAGGGTGGATGTGTCCAGTCTCAAAATATCTGAGAGCAAACTACCTTTTCTATCTCCCTGGAATGATGTCTTCCTGACCCACCTTTTTTCTGTGTATGGTCTTTCAATTGAAGCAGCAAACCTAACAGAATAATAGAGTTGGAAGGGACCTTTGAGGTCTTCTAGTCCAACTCAAACAGGAGACCTTATATCATTCCAGACAAATGGCTGTCCAGTCTCTTCTTAAAAGCCTCCAGTGATGGAGCATCCACAACTTCTGAAGGCAAGGTTGGTTAATTGTTTTCGTTAATTGTTTTCACTGTTAGGAAATATTTAAATATCTTCTTAGTTCTACGTTGCTTCTCTACTTTCCATCCATTGTTCCTTGCCCTTCCTTCTGTTGCTTTGGAGAATAGGCTGACCCCTCATCTTTGTGGCAGCCCTTCAAATATTGGAACACTGCTATCATGTCAGCCCTTCAGTCACCTAGTATTTTTATTTATGAGAAAGTCTTGTGTAGGTTCCAAAAACACAACTGTAAATTATTTTTAAAATGTGGCAAGGCTGACGTTAGTTTCTTACATTCCCCCCCCCCCCCTGNACATCCCCCCCCCCCCACTGAAAGCTACTGAAAATCTGGGATGAAGAGATTTTTTGGCATAAATGTGAGAGAAAGTGATAAGCTACTGAAATTGCTTTGAACTTTTCTCGATGAAGGAGGAAGTCATTTCTTCGTATATCTTTTTTTCCCTTTATATGACTTTTCCTTTCCCTCTTTTTTCTTTCTGTACTTTTTATTTTTTTTTTAGGTTGGATTAATTTTTTACTTTTGCATTTTTATGCTGCAAGAAAAATTCCAGTAAAGGAGAATATTTGTAGCTCAGGGTTGAAATGAGGGGTCCTTGGTGGTCTCTGAATTGTTTGTTGCAGACGTTGGTTGTTGCAGACGTTGTTTTCTTGCAGATGTTTCATGACCCAATTAGGTAACAACATAATCAGTTCTAAGGCTGACTAGCTGACTAGCATGGATGATGTTAACTAGTAATGAAATGTCTGCAAGAAAACAACCAAGCTCAGAATGCAATAGAAGTTATTATTAAAAAATGAAAGCTACTGAAAAACAATACAGCCAAATCAGGCCGGATACTCAAGGACATAACGGTAGGCACCAAAGTGCCAGAGGCCATAATGCCCATTCCACTCCAGAGTTACTGTAAGGAAGAGAGAGGGAAGAATAATAAAACAAACACCATCCTTCCTTATTCTATTTTCAACTGCAATGTTTCTGGGCCACAAGCGACACAGTCGGCTTTGGGTTTCCGAAGGAACTGTTGAAGAGTCTGAGAGAAGTGTACCTTTAAGCATTTTAACAGCCACTGTTTTGCAGGTTGAAGATTTATCTATGCCAAAAGCAGATGCTTCCACCACTTTGCCAAAAGCACCATGACCCAGAGTTTTACCTAGAGAAGCAAGAGGAAAGAGTGAGCCGGGCAGCACCCACAACCCCAGGCATTGAAGAGAAGGAAGCGGGCCTGGGACAAACACTCACTGAGACCCCTCACAATGGCCAACTCGCTGAAGAACAAGAGTTACACTAAGGTTGAAGAAGTGATGGAATATAACCATTAAAGAAAGGATGCCAAAGGAGGGACAAAATGAAATGTGAATGACAAACATTTAAAAAAATAAATCATTAAACTGAATAATTGAATTGTCCTGTGGTAAGTTATCGCTCAGCGAGTTGCCCTCAGTGAGTTGTCCCATTCCGAAGCAAGTTTGGGTGTAGCAAAACCAACGGATGATCCTGCTTTGCAACATTCCAGTTCTAGCATAAAAGAAGCTTGTTCTGCAAAAACAGATTTACAAAGTGAAAAAGATTCCTCTAATTCTGCTTGTTTTGCACAATTTATTGCTTCTTCCGCCCCCCCCCTCTGTTTCGCAGCATTGATTCTTGCTTTTGCAAAAATAACCCTTGACATTTTTTTTTCTGAAGATGTCTCACTTTCAAATATAAATCTCTAATCATGCTGGGGAAAAGAAAATCATCCTTGTTTATTCAAAGACGGAAGGAAGGAAACATTATGATATAAACATCATTAAGATGTAAACATCATAATATCCAGGCATGACTTGCCTTTGTTCTTTTTTTTTCTTATTTTTCATTACTCTATATTTTAATTTTGAGATTGTGTTGATCATTCCCTGCTGTTGTATGCATTTTTAATAGGTTGCATAATAAAATGGATTTTTTAAAAAAATTCAGATGATTATTAGATTGTGGAAGCCAACAACACGGCAGAATGCTCTCCCCAAAATTTCTTAGGTTTTTTGCCTTTGAATATTTCTTTTTTGAAGGTTCATCGGTATATTTTGTAACCAAACAGTGAATATTTTCCAGAAAAGGAAGGGAGGAAGGGAGGAAGGGAGGAAGGGAGGAAGGGAGGAAGGAAGCTCAGAAAGATGGGTTCTGCTCCCAAGAGCCCAGCCTGTACTTTCTTTGAATTTGCAAAGAATTGCCATATTGATGTAAAAAATGCATGCAAGAGAATCCATTCCATTTGGTTTTTTTGCAAACTATTAAAGAATCTGGATAACATGCAGCAGAAACTCTGCACCACATGGTAGAACATATGTATAAACTGAATTTATAAACATATTAAATAATACAAAACACAGAGAGAAAAAGACACAGAATCAAAGGTTTGTAAATTTCAGAGAACATAAAAACTAGAATCATTTCCAACATTCAGAAAAGCTTGCAAAATTGTGCATTGCTGAAAAGGTTTGCATGCATTCTTCAACCTTTATTATTCAGTGAAATAATTTTGTTTTTAGTCCTCCTCTTCTTCCTCCTGAGGTAATCAGGTAGATCTAAATTGTTTTTACATCCATTGGGAATAGTAAATTCATGGGCCAAGTATTAACATATTAAGGATGCTTAACAATGGGAAAGTATTATAGCAAGTTGACATTTCATTGAGAAGAAGTGGTTTTTTTAAAAAAACAAGACATTGCTGGAAAGGATAAAATCCCAGGATTAATCTTTGTGTTCAAATTAGTGAACCACAAATGATTGAAAAATGATTCTTAGCCTTTTGCACTCTGCAGAACATTATGGGATTTGGAGATACTTCATAAAAACTTTATGACCCATATCAGGTTCACTCTGGCTGGAAAGAATGACTTTCGATTTATGAATACATGAATTGTTCACCAAAGTAAGAGACTGAATTTGTGCTTGAAATAGAAAACACATTGGAATCACTAAAATTTCATTTAAAAAAAGAAAAGTGGGCAATGAGGCCAGGTAGTCTTCGACTTATGACTTATAACCAAAATTAAACCCAGAATTATGGTTGTCAACCATGGTGGTCATAAAGCAGGTCACCACATCAGCATGCCTGATTAATTTTGCAGAAGCCATTAAGCAAATGCCACAGTGAATGTGGATGTTAGTTTTCCTCAACAGATGCTTTTTACCTGAAAGTAAATGCTCAAAACTGGCAAAAAAAGAAAAAGAAAGAAAACCCTGGTCATGTGACCATGGGATGCTGCAAACAACCATAAATGAGAGTTGGTTGTCAAGCACCCAAAATGTAATCACATGACCGTTGTGTATGTGTGTGGTGGTGGACATCTGAACTTCTAAACTGAGTTATAAGTAGTTCAGAGAAAGATCTGTCATAACTTTGAACGGGAACTAAGCATCTGGTTGTTAAGTGAGGACTACCTATATGAAATAGATATAGGTAGTCCTTGATTTACAAAAAATTGTTTAGTGACAGTTCAAAGCACTGAAAAAAAGTGACTTACAACTGTTTTTCACACTTATGACCATCCCCATGGTCACATGAACAAAATTTAGATGCTTGGCAATTGGTTCATATATATGACGATTGCAGTGTCCTGGGATCATGTGATCAGCTTTTTTGACTTTCTGATAAGCAAAGTCAATAAAGGAAGCCAGATTCACTCAACAACCATGTTACTAACTTTAACAATTGCAGTGATTCATTTAATAACTGTGGCAAGAAAGGTCGTAAAATGGGGCAAAATTCACTTAACAAATATCTCACTTAACCACAGAACTCTTGGGCTTAACTGTGGTTGTATATCGAGGACTACCTGTACCTGGTCATCTCTATCTCAGTCTCCCTGCCAATCTTTAGCTCTAGCAGGGAGCATGGAAAGGAATTTTATTCCATGTCCTTCAGGACAGAGATGAGGTCTAACAAATCTACTCTGCATGAAGCTGAAGACATCCCTCAGAGACAGATGACACGGTCTCTTTCAAATGTTTTGGGATGGCAATTCCCATCATCATTCATGCAAAACATCTGGAAATCATTTGGCTGACCACCTCTCCTGTAAACAATGGATCCAAATCTTTATCATTGTGCCGAATCCAATGACGTACAGATAGACTATTAGCTGTCAAATCAATCCCAGATGTGTTCAACTACAACTGCAAATTGCCAGCCAGCAGAGTTGTTAGGAATTCTTGGAAGGGAGATTTAGGCAGTAATCCAGCACTATTCAAGGTTGGGTCAAAGACAACTTGGCACAGCCAACTCATTGTGACCAAGTTACTCTCTCTGGGACAACTTGCCACGGAACTAGAGTTAGACTAATACCAAGGAAATGGTGGAACGGAATCATTAAAGAAAGGATGCAAAAGGAGGGACAAAATGAAATGTGAATGACAAAAGCTAAAGTAATGTTTGAATTATTTTAAATACTTAAATTGAATTGCTGAATTGTCCCTCAAGGAGTCCTCCAGAGTTGAGTTGGCTGTGGCGAGTTGGTCATGCCAAGTTGTCTCATTCCATTCAAGGTCACACCCTCCCAACACAGAAGCTTCCCAAGATCCCACGTACCCAGCCGCAGCCGATCCCTTGGGAATTCCCATTTGTTGCTGTCGTAAGGTAGACGTTCGCACTGCTCATCCAGGGGCATCTCCTCTGGGTCCATTATGATGGACAAATACCCGGTTTTAATATCGGTGGCATCCGGCTGAAAGAAAAAAAGAAACTCCCCAAGATCAGAATTGGAAGAAGATGGATGGAGCCGATGAACACAGAATGAGGTGAAAAGGCAGGAGCGTCACCCCCTCCAAAGGTTTGGAGAGATGGCTCTTCTTCCTCCTAAGAAGCATGAAGACCATGTTCTACTCCTTTTCATTCACCAGCATTCTTTTTACAATTACATGGATGCGCAAGTACTGTATGGGCTTGCCTAGTCATCTATAGCAAGTTCAATGGATTTCCAGCCAACTGGACATGTTGGCATTCTCTTCCAGCCTTGCTTGGACTTTCACTTTCACCCTGCTGTTGACAGAGTCAGGAATTGATTAACCCAACTGAACAAGGATGAGGAGAATGATGTGTTAGGGAAATGAATCCCTGCAAGTAGAGCTCAGAAATGACAGAGATGTACAATTCACACTTGGAAGACAATTCTCTTCCAATGTCTTCCAAAAAAGAGTTCCAAAACTTTCAGAAGTGGTACAGGTAGTCCCTGATTTATGACCACAACTGAACCCCACATTTCTGTTGCTAAGTGAAATATATGTTAAGTGAAATTTGCCCCATTTTGTGACCTTTCTTACCACAGTTATTAAGTGAATCACTGTAACTGTTAAAATTAGTAATATGGTTGTTCAGTGAATCTGGCTTCCTTTATTGACTTTGCTGGTCAGAAGGTCGCAAAAGGGAATCACATAATCCCGGGACAGTGCAATCGTCATAACTATGAGTCAGTTGCCAAGAGGCCAAATTTTGATCTTGTGATCATGGGGACTCTGTAATAGCTGTAAGCGTGAAAAATGATGATGTCACTTTTTTCAGTACTGTTTTAACTTTGAAGGGCCACAAAATGAACTGTCTACAGGACTACCTGTATTTTCAAAAATGGGAGAGATGGACAAACTGCCTCTGTCTGAATCATCAAAGTAGCCATATCTTCCCACCCGCCCAGAATCACATGATTTCGAAGCTGCCTTCAGCTGATTCTGCAGGACTAAACAGCTGTAGGTGAAGGAAGACTTTTCTCTGTCATTCGTGGCACTATAGAAATTGACTATGGAATGGCTTTCGTTCTTTCAGCATCTAAAGTGGTTCATTTCTAAGCCTAAAACATGAGGATCTCCTTACTTTTCTGAGTTTTCGTATGAAGAGGGTCAGAAGGAGCCAAAAGAGAGTGGCTGCTAAACCAGTGCAAACCAAGATGATAACTTCTATGTTGGATTTTTCTTCAGAGCCTGAAAAAGACACACATGAGAAGATTTTGACTCCAGATCCACTAAGCCACTCCATCAAGCTTCCTTTGCAATGAACCATACTTGTATTTGATAGCTTTGGGCTGTTTAGCAACAGTTAAAAGTCATGGGGTTTGTACAGTGGTGGGATTCCAAAAAAATTACTACCGGTTCTGTGGGCGTGGCTTGGTGGGCATGGCAGGGGAAGGATATTCCTTCTCCACCCCACTAACCTGCTTTCCAGCTCCGTTCTCCTGTGCAGGGCAACAAAAGAAGACCCAGCCGATCAGTTGGGAGTCAGTAGGCAAAGAATAGTCAGAGGTGGGATTGGCCGATTCTACGCACTACTCAACATTCCCGCTACTGGTTCTCCAGAACTGGTCAGAACCTGCTGAATACCCACCTCTGCGTTTGTAGTCCCAGCATAAAACCGTTTCGTCTTGCACCTCTCACCTTCTATTTTAATAAATGCTCGAGTGCTGTCTTGGCCCATCTCGTTGATCGCTTGGCATTCATAATGACCCTCATCATCCTTCTTCACTCGTTCAATCACCAAAGTGTTGTTTTCCATGGAAATTCCTGGAAGAAGGAAGGGGATGCGGGACAGAGGGGAGAAGGGAGCTTTATTTTCAGTGCATCATGTATTAGAGCAGGGGTCCCCAAACTTGGCAACTTTAAGACTCGTGGACTTCAACTCCCAGAAAGAAAGAAGCGAGAGTAGAAGCATCTGCCTCAGAAGGCTCACCTGAAGCAGGGGCAATGCGGTGGCCATTTTTCAGCCAAGCAACTGCAGGTTTGGGGATGCCATTGACTTTGCACTCCAGAACGATGGTCCCACTCACATTAACCTCCAAGTCGGTGAAGTTCTCCATAATGTAAGGCACCGTCTTAACTGCAAACAAAGGGGAAATGACAGATTTCAACACCAAAGGCTTTGCACTTCTGTGGTCACCAAGGCAACCCTGAACAAAAGAAAATAAGAAAATTATAAAGATCAAATCAACTCTGCTTGGACACTGCAGATATTTAAAAGTAAATGTTGCCTAGAAAAAAAAAATTAAATTGTTACTATGAAAATGAACAAGCTCCTCCTCTTCCTCTACCATAAAATGTTCTATAGTTATTAGTCCTCAAGATTTCAAAGCTAAATACCAATTCAATTTATAATATCTGCTCAGCATCTATGCTTTTTCCTTTTCTCCCCATTAAGGAATGAAATCTGGGACCCCCATTCCCCTCTCCAATTCTGATCCCAAAAAGAACGTGTGGTGATTAAAAATTGTGGGTTTTTAAAAAAAATAATGATTCATCTCAGTTTAATTGTGAACTTTCAGAATGAAAGTAACTTTACAAGGCAGGTTTTGCTTCTCCCAATTGTGTCTCTTCTCAAATGTCCTTGGTTCCCTGGGCCTTCTGATGTGCTGTTTTGTTCACCAAATTAATCCTGGTCTATCTGATTTTTTAAAACTAACATAACTGACTTACATCGTTTCATTCTAGAAAATTTTCCTTTTATTTCTTTGTTCTTCACAAGTTGAAGAAATTCTATCATTTCTATTTATTTGATTCTTTCTCTAGTACTAATTGCATTTGACTTCCTACCAGAAATTAATGATGGTGAATTTGGAAACCTTGCTTGATTTGTATGTTTCTGCCTAATTATCCAAACACATGGTGATAGCTAGAATTTGAGGATCAATTTTGCAAAGGCCGTCCCGTTATGTAAATAGGAATATTGCCAAAATAATAGCTGCATATAAGTTGGAATATTGCCGAAATTGCCTTGTTTGGAATTTTGCAATGCTGTAACTCAAAACTGCTCATAAATAAGTCCATATTATGGAAATGTTAGAAAAAAATAGCACTCTCTTAGAGCAGAGGTCTTCAAATCTGGCAACTTTATGGACTTCAAATCCCAGAATTCCTCACCCATCATGGCTATCTGAGGATTTCTGGGGATTGAAGTCCACAAGTCTTAGAAGTTGCCATGTTTGGAGCCCATATATTAAAGCAGAGATCTCAATTTCAGCAACTTTAAGATGTGTGGACTTCAGCTCCCAGAATTCCCCAGCCAGAATTCTGGGAGTTTAAAGTCCATACATCTTAAAGTTGCCCAGGCTGAAAAATACTGTATTAGAGAAAATATAGGCCACATGCCGGCCAAGAGAACGATGGGGCAGATATTGGCATTCTTACATTTTATGCTGAGCATGGTGCTTTTCTCCAGCTGCTTAGTGCGGTTGTGGTAGCTTGAGGCTCGGCACTTGTAAAGCCCTGCATGAGCCTGAGAGACATTATGGATGTTCAGCACTAAGGAGATGGTATAGTTGTCCACCTTCTCCTGGGTGAGAGATGTGGGGACTTCCTGCAAGGTGGGGTCATACCAGATGAGGTGATCGTAAAGGTACTTCGAGCACTTGCAGGTCATCTGGACATGACTGGTCACAATAGCCGTCATTTGGGAGTTGGCCTCCAGGCTGGATTGCATGTCTGCAAGAAACAGCGGAGAGAAGCAGGCCAATCATTTGGACCCAGATGGAGCTGAGTCAGCGGTGGGATAAAAAAAAAAATTACTATCGGTTCTGTGGGCATGGCATGGCATGGCAGGCATGGCAGGGGAAGGATACTGCAAAATCCCCATTCCCTTCCCACCCCACTAACCTGCTTTCCAGCTCTGTTCTCCTGTGCAGGGCAACAAAAGGAGATCCAGCCAATCAGCTGGGACTCGGGAAGCAGAGAATAGATACTGATATTTGCCGGTTCTCCGAACTACTCAAAATTTCTGCTCCTGGTTCTCCAGAACTGGTCAGAATCTACTGAATAGCATCTCTGAGCTGAGTATATGGGGGACTTCCTTGTTTCCACCCCTGAGAAGAAGGCTTCAAAATACAGGTAGTCCTCGACTTATTACCACCATGGAGCCCAAAATGTCTGTTATGCAGTGAAACATTTGCTAAGTGAGTTTTGCCCCATTTTATGACCTTTCTTGCCACAGTTGTTAAGCAAATCTCTGCAGTAGTTAAGTTAGTTGTTAAGTGAATCTGGCTTCCTCAATGACTTTGCTTGTCAGAAAGTCACCACAGGGGATCATATGAACTAGTTGCCAAGCATCTGAATTATGATCACATGATCAAAGGATGCTGCAAAGATGTAACTGTGAAAAATGGCCAGAAGTCAAATTTTTCAGTGCTGTCATAACTTTGACCAGTCACCAAATAAACTATTGTAAGTCGAGGAGTACCTGAACAGTGCATGGTTGGAGAACATGTCGTGGGCACTTCCACAAAATGGTTGACAAATAAGGAGGTGATTTAGCAAAAGGCTCTTCTGCATGGGAGATACAACTCCTAAAGTAAATGTTGAACGAGAGCAGCCCATTGTGTGGTCTCCAGTGGGCCTCAAGGGCTGGCTTTCAAGAGCCCCCAAACCAGAATGGGAGCCCCTGAGCAAAAAGTGTTTCCCACCCCACTCTCTACAGAAGGGAAGGACTGAGAGCAGCATTAGATGATTGGAAAGACATAGTTAACTCGCTTCTGCTCACATCAGAAATGCAAAAGCAGTTGTAAAATATGGAGTGCTAATTGGTGTGGAGGGCAGAGAGGAGGAGGAGGAGAGGCAAAGGAAAGAAGAGGAGAAGACGAGGAGGGGAGAGAAAGATGAAAAGAAGAGGAAAAGAAAGGAAGGAGGAGAGGAGGAGAAGAAAAAGGAGAGGAGGGCATTTCTTACCTATCTGTTTACAGTATCTATCTATCCTATCTGTCTCTCTGTCTCTGTCTCTGTCTCTCTCTGTCTGTCTGTCTGTCTGTCTGTCTGTCTCTCTCTCTCTCTCTCTGTCTCTCTATCTTGAGTGGCACAGTAACCTAGAGGTGGAGCTCTTGCCTCACAAATAGGAGGCTGTGAGGTTTAATCCTCATAGCAGCAGGTATTTCTCTCATTGGATTCAATTAATATTGTCTGCTGCAAACTCCAAATGGGCATCAGGAAGGGCATCCGGCCAATAAAATACTCAAGCTTCATTTGGTCCCCCCAACTGCACCCCGATGCAAGAGATCACGGGGGCATTAAAAGAAAAAAAAATCTACCTGTCTATCTGTTTGTAAAGGAGTTTTGATTGCATGATGATAGCCACCATCTTGCCTTTTTTGACCTGCTCCCCGTGAAAATCATTGCAGATTGCATTTTCTGTGCTTCCACCAGATATTTCTGGGCCTCTGGGGGTGATGCACATTCATTACCTGTGATATAGAACCTGATGCTTCTCTTTTCGCTGCCCAACTTGTTGGAAGCCACACAGTAATAGATTCCGGAGATGTTGCTTGATGTCATGGTCAAAGTGCTCAAAACCTTCCAAAGGAAAAAGAAAAGAAAAAGAGGTTACTTTCCGATAAAAAAATTCCCTGTATCCACAAAAAGCTGCAGGGACATTGCTTGGTGATGTAGAACAAAACAGAGTTGGCACTTCTCTTTGCTTGCAGTCAAGACCGATTCTAAAAAAAACATTTCAAGCACTGCAGATTATTCATGAATGAAAAGTACATGTTGGACCTGAAACAGTTAATGGTATAAAGAGGGCATCAAATGGTTTATATGAGTCATGGTGGCACAGTGGTTAGAAAGCAGTACTGCAGGCTGACTCTGCCCGCTGCCAAGAGTTCAATCCTGACTGGCTCAAGGTTGATTCAGCTTTCCGTCCTTCTGAGGTCGGTAAAATGAGGAGCCAGATTGTTGGGGGCAAGAGACTCTGTTATCTGTTTAAAGAGAGCTGTAAAATATTGTGAAGTGTTATATAAGTCTAATTTGCTGTGGCTACTGTATAAACCTTAGTGATTTATTGAGGTAATTGCTAGACATAGCTATACTAACATTCTTCTTAGCCTTCTGGTGTTTACTAGTATTCTGTTGTTTTCCCTTCTTACAAAATTTAGCTATATGTCCCCTCGCCCCACAAGAAAAACATTTCCTAACAGTATAGGCGGTTGAAGACAAATCCTCTTGCGATTGTTTCTTCCTCAGTTGGTTGTTTCTCACTCAGTTGGTGAGTCAGGCAAACACCTGGGCACAAACAGACTCCCTCTGATACCTCCAGCTCAAACACACCCCAACCAGGCACCCAGATGNTTCTTCTAACAATCTTCCAGTTAAGTCAGTCAATGTCAGTTTATCCCTGGTCAGGTCTTCCAGTGAAGATACATAATCATCATAACTTTCATCCAATAAGGAAAGAATGATGTAAACTTGATATAGCTCTGAAAATATCAGTTCTTTTTCATGAAACTCTTGAAAAGTTCTTTTCATGAAGTTTAAATGAGCTAACATATCTCCACCTTTCTCCATTGCTCTCTCTTGTCTTATCTCAGTGTCCCCAGAGCAGCCAGGGTGGCCCACGTCCCCCCCAGGATGGAAGCCTTGCTGGGCTGGCGAGTTCGAATGCCGGAACGGACGTTGCGTGCCAACCGGGGCTCACGGAGCCATCTGCAATGGAGTGGATGACTGCGGGGACTTCTCGGATGAGCTGCACTGTGGTGAGCAGACGCTGGAGAGATGCAGCATGACAAGAGAAAGAATGGAATGGAATGGAATGGAATAGAGTAGAAAGAAAGGGATGGAAAGAATAGAATAGAATAGAATAGAATAGAAGAGAAGAGAATAAAAGAGAATAGAAGAGAATGTGGAAGAGAATGGAATTCTTCTGTTCTGTTCTGCTTCCCCCATTGCAGGTGTGGCCCCCTCCCTGGAGCCCCCCACCCCAGAGGGCTGCCCAGCTCCCCATTTCCCCTGCACCTTTGCCGACATCTGCCTCGAAGCCAGCCAGAGGTGCGACGGAGTGGCTCACTGCCCGGATGGCACTGACGAGATCGGCTGCATGGCAGTGAGCAGCATGCCACCACCTGGCAGCCTCAGGTAGGAACAGAATGGAGTTGACAGGCCATTTGATGCCATGGAGAAGTCTAGAGTTGAGGACTGGCATCAAGGGAATGTTGGTGGACGGGTCCAACATCCCTCAATACAGGATCAGAAGTGTACAATGGGGAGGAAACTGGGTGTCACTGGAAACAGGGTGGGAGATACCCCAGCCAGCCACTTCTAGGCTGCCTGTTGGGATTCTGGCATTAAATCATGAGTCTCGAGCCAAATGTCAAAAACTTTATTAGAGCGAACATGTTGGCATGACCTATGTGAAACCAATTCCAAGACACGTAATTCACAGTCACCTATGAACCTGATTTTCTGGGTGCATCTTAATTCATATTCTCCATGAAACACCATTCATAGCTGAGAATCATCAATCACATTCTCCAATTAAGGATTTTCACGGCAGAAATTCCAGTCGCTTAGCGTGATGATCCAGGGTGGGATATAAAGCAAACACAGAAAACCGGCGAAGCCCCTTTTATTCCTTCACTTTGCTTCCAAGCTCTGAAGATTCTTGATGGAAGACAAAAAAAAAGTCCCACACAAACAGTTACTAGAAGGAAGAAAAAAAAACACAAACCAGGCAAGATAAGAGCCGGAGGACGTCCACAGATAACAGGACACACACTGGGAAGGACGCCAAACTCAGAGAGGAACCGTAAACTAGAGTTATTTCCATGCTTTGTTTCCAGCGCTCACATGTCCGTCCTCTTACTCACTTGTCACAGCTGCAGCCCATAAAGAGGATCAAGGCCCTCTCCTCCCAAGTAGACCACATCTCTCCCTTATCCTCTCTTCCCTGCATGCCCTAGGTTGGAGAGGGGATGGGCCTGGGTCTTCCTCTGATTGCCCAGCCACCCTCTGCCCTTCCTCAGCCTCCTCCAACACCTCTGGAGCCGAACTCCCACTCCCTGTCGGCTGTTCCTCCTCTCTCTCAGAATCAGTCTCCACCAGAGGCATGACACTTAGCTAGCATCTTTGCAAGATAAAGCATGGAATGTATTTTCGGTTTCTAAACTGCTGCACTGCTCCTCCCCCATTCTGACAACTCTAAAAGAGGCATAGAAATGTTTTATGAGTTGACACTGCCCATCTATGGGAGGCAGTTAGAACCCTTCTGCCTTCTGAGGGATCTTCACAAGGTCTACTAACCAAACTTCTTCTGGTCTTCCTTCCAGCCCATGGACTTCAGAAAAGCATGGTCAGGTCTCTGAGGCCCCATCCACTGTGGTAAGGAGAAACACACACACACACATACACACACACACACCGCCACCAGGGTGCCTATGGGTCAGGACAACCAAAGCCAAGTTTTGGGGTCATCAGGCTATGAAAGGGAGGAACTTGAGGGAACAAGCAGCAAGAAGTTGAGATTAGGACAAGGAGGTCTATTTCTGAACTAGAATTCCAAAATCCCTTTGCAGCAGTCCCCCCCCTCCCCCCCCAAAAAAAGCTA
>BHFT01019722.1:0-51970 GCA_004320025.1 Laticauda laticaudata
TGAAGGCCAGAATACCTGCAGATATATGGAATGGCAATTTTGGGAAGATCTGAAGAAGATTCTGCCTTAAGGACTGCTTCAGGTGAGCTAGGAAAGCCTTCATCCTTCAGCTTCAGAGAAAGAAGCTCAGAAGTTGCCTGTCTAATTTCTTCAGCTGTAAAGGAGAGGGGTGAGAATTGTGTTTACAAGGTTGATGTCAGCCTTACAGGGTAAACCAGTCAGGAATCATAACAAGATGGGTATATCTAGTTTAATGGAAAGAAGGACTAGGGATGACATGATAGCAGTCTTCCTATATCTAAGGGGCTGCCCCAAAGAAGAGAGAATCAAGCTATTCTCCAAAGCTGAAAGCAGGAGAAGAAGCAACAGATGGAAACTAACCAAGGAGAGAAGCAACCTAGAACTAAGGAGAATTTCCTGGAGACAATGAACCAGTGGCACATTATGTTAAGATTTGCCATCATTTGAAAGTGTGAAATTTCAGGCGGGTTGAACTTATGGGAAAGTAAATATTACCTGAGGGCCAGGCAAGGAATAATGGATGGAAGCTGATCAAGGAGAGATGCAACCTAGAAATAAGGAGAGATTTTTCTGACAGTGAGAACAATGAACCAGTGGGATTCTTTGCCTCTAGAAGTTGTGGGTGCTCCATTACTGGAGGTTTTTAGGAAGAGATTGGACAATCCTTTGACTGAAATGGTATAGGGTCTCCTGCTTGAGCAGAGGGTTGGACTCGAAGACTTCAAAGGTCCCTTCCAACTCTTTTATTCTATTCTGCTCTTCTCTGCTGTATTCTATTCTATTCTTTTCTTTTCTATTCTGCATTCTGTTCTACTCTATTCTATTCTAAATAGAAATAGAAGTCATAAGTCAACGATTATTCTGTTATTCTGTTAAAGTGAGTCAATTCCATTTGATTGAAAAGCTAGATTGATAGTATCTTGCAATCCTGCCTTGGGACTCTTAGGGAAGGGAGGAAGGAAATAAATGGAAATTCTTCCTTATGATTTTTGTTTTCTTTTCCACAAGATAGTTAATATAGCTTCAGAATGGCACTTCTGTGGATCTTCGAACACAAAGAGGAGGAGGTCAACCTATTTTCCAAAACACCAGAAGGCAAGACAAGAAAGAATGGGTGGAAACTCATCAAGGAGAGAAGCAACCTGGAATTAAGGAGAAACTTCCTAACAGGGAGCACGATTAACCAGCGCAACAGCTTGCCTTCAGAAATTGCGGATGCTCTATCATTGGAGGTGATTAAGAAGAGCCATTTGTCTGAAATGGAATAGGGTCACCTGCTTGAGCAGGGGCTGGCACTAGAAGACCTCCAAGGTCCCTTCCAACTCTATTCTGATTGATTGACTGAAGGATTTGCAATCAAGTCCTAACCAGCCTCAAACTCAACTCTGTTAGCTGTTGATCCTACTCAAAGTCAGTCAAGTGCTGCCATCTGGTGAGGCAACGTGACAAACAGCATCACATGTTATTTTGTTGCAGTTTTTCCTGATTATGAATACCCAGGAGCTGTTTTGCTGTGAAAAAAAAATATTAAATTAAAATCCAAGGCTTCTCTTCTGACGTGTCTTTTCATCACTTTCTCTTCTTCTCTCTAGTTCTTTGTTCTTACCTTTTTCTTCCCATTCTGCCATCCTTATCCTTTTCCTTCAAAATTATAATGCTGTCTATCTGGGATTCAAGTATTCTCAATGTCGAGTTTCATTCCTAATATCTATTCTTTCTATTTTATTCTTTTCTATCTATTCATATTTTCTATTCTTTCTATTAGACCCTTATTCTATTCTATTCATTCTTTCTATTCTATCTGTTCTATTCTATCCCCAATATCTATTCCTATTCTTTCTATTCTTTTTTCTTCTTTTATCTGTTCTATTATTCTATTGTATTTTATTCCAGTATCTATTCTGTTCTGTTCTATTCTTTTCTATTCTTCCATTCCAATATTTATTCTCTTCTCTTCTCTCTTCTCTCTCTCTTTCTCTTTCTCTTTTCTCTTCTCTTCTCTTCTCTTCTCTTCTCTTCTCTTCTTCTCTTCTCTCTCTTCTCTCTCTCTCTTCTCGTTCTCTCTCTTCTATTTTTCAAGATGGTTCAAATTTCCCCCTAGAATTCATTCACTTTGCCCTGGAAATCTGATGAAAGTATTTATCCTCCATTAAATTTGCACACTTTTTACTTAAAAATCACAGCCGATACAGCACATCAGAAAGGGTATCGGTTGGACTAGGTGACCTATAAGGTCCCTTCCAACTCTGTTCTTTTGTATCTGTATCTAACATACTTTTCAGGAATAAGATCCGGGCCTACCTCTTCAACAAAGCTATCTTTCTGGTCGAGCATTTCCCGCAAAGTCTGGAGGATTTTGATGCAAAGTTTTTCTTCCTTCTCCATTAGCCGTTTTGTATGGTTGATCAACCTTAAAATAAAACATCAGGCAAAATGTAACATTATTTCCCTTGCAAAGGAATATAACTGAGAGCAAAGCCAACTCCTTACTAGAACTGATGATGTTACCGAGTTGGGTCATGAAACGTTTGCAAGAAAACAACCAAAATCAGAGAACACTAAGAAATCCACAGTTCACCCTTGAGCTACAAATATTCTCCTTTATTGGAAATACATTAGCTCAGAGAGGGAATAAATTACTGTAACAGCTTCCTCTTCGTGAAAGGGTTTTTTTTCAGCCTCCAAGATAAATCACGCTTAGCTTTTCCATGTTGTGTGAGGATAATGAAGGAAAAAACATGACAAGGAACCTTCCAGAAAGAAGATTAACACTCGTCGAAGAAAATATTTGTAGCTCAGCATTATACCATAGGATCAGTGGTGGGGTTCAATTTTTTTTATTACCAGTTCTGTGGGTGGGCGTGACAGGGGAAGAATACGACAAAATTTCCAGTGGGATTTGCCAGTTCTCTGAACTACTCAAAATTTCCGCTACCGGTTCTCTAGAACCGATCAGAACCGACTGAATACCCACCTCTGCATCGGATCCTCGATGGTCTCTGAGCTTGGTTGTTTTCTTGCAGATATTTCATTACTTGGCTAGATGATGACTTCAGTGCTAGAAGGGAGTGGAGTTCGGGAGGAGGAGGAGGAGGAGAAGGTGAGGAGGAGAAGGTGAAGAGGGGGAGGAATAAGAGGAGTGGGGGAAAGAGGACTGTGGGGTCTCTGAGCTTGGTAGTTTTCTTGCAGACATTTCATGACCCAAATAGGGAACCTCATCAGTACTAGGAGGGTTTGCAGGGAGCAGGAGGAGGAGGAGAAGACAATCTTGGTGCTCTCTGAGCTTGGTGGTCTTCTCGCAGACTTTTCATCCCCCAGTTAGGTAACATTTTCTTGCTGGCACTGATCATCATCCTCTTTTAACAACCCCATAATCCCTTGCGGGTGGAATCTGGACAAATGAATGGAGCTAGCAGAGTGTTTTACTGGCCAGATTCCCTCCCTGTCACCAGTGCTGAGTTTTGTTCAGCAGATATATTCTCAGTGTGGCCAGAGAGAGAAATATCTGCCTCTAGCTAGGATGCAAACTCACACCCTCCTGATGATGCTACCTAACCGGGTCATGAAACGTCAAAGAAAAAAGAGAAAATCACCAAGCTCAGAGACCCCCCCCAAGCACCTCAAAGAAACCGAGCCGTGAAACATGTTCTGGAGTAACTTTGTTGAGTCGCTTCAGCCCTTACTTGGACATAAAGGCTCCACATCTAATCCTAGCCTCACTCCCTTCGGGGAAGAGAAGTTCAGGGCTCCGCAAGACATCCACCAACACCGAAAATTCAGCTTGCATCATAGGATTGAACTGCTCTTCCAAGGAAGCCACCACGTCCTGAAAGAACGACAGTAAAATAAGAATTCTTNTCGCTTCAGCCCTTACTTGGACATGAAGGCTCCACATCTAATCCTAGCCTCACTCCCTTCGGGGAAGAGAAGTTCAGGGCTCCGCAAGACATCTACCAACACCGAAAATTCAGCTTGCATCATAGGATTGAACTGCTCTTCCAAGGAGGCCACCACGTCCTGAAAGAATGACAGTAAAATAAGAATTCTTGGCTGAAGCATCTGGATAGTTTTCTGACAAAAACAGCAGGATGCAAGCTTTGTTTTTGATGTTTTCTCATTTCAAGGCAACTCAGTTGACAAAGGGGAAACAGCAAGCACATACTGACAACTTACAACACCAATGGGTTGTGTGGATTTCATTCAACAACTCAAAAACACGATGATCAGTCATCACCTAGACCAGGGATGTCCAAAGTTTCTTCCCTCCCTTTCTTCTTTCTTTCTTTCCTCTCTCCTTCTTACCTTCCCTGTCTCCCTGCCTCCATCCATCCATCCTTTCCTTCCCTTCTTGCCTTCTCTCCCTCTGTCCCTTCCTTCCTTTCCTATCCTCCCTCCCTCCCTTCCTGTCTCTTCCTGTCACTCCCTCTCACTCTCCTTCCCTCTTTCCCTTCCTTCTTTCCATCCTTTTTTCCTCCCTCCCTCTCTTTTTCCCTCCCCTCCTTCCTGTCTCTTCCTGTCATTCCCCCTCACCCTCCCTCTTTCCATTCCTTTCCCTTCCTTCCTTCCTCTGTCCCTTCCTTCCTGCCTTCCCTCCATCACTCCCTCCCTTCCTCCATCCCTTCCTTCCTTCCTTCCTTCCTTTCCTGTCCCTTCCTTCCTTTTCCTCCCTCCCTCCCTCCCTTCCTGTCTCTTCCTGTCTCTCCCTCTTCCCCCTTTCCTCTTCTTCTTTCTTCCCAAAACATACATATAAAATAGGTAAAACATGCTGGCTGGGGAATTCTGAGAGTTGAAGTCTACAGATCTTAAAATTGTCCACTTTGGCCACTCCCTGATCTAGACCCTGTTTTACCTAAGTATTACACTTTTCTAGCATACCTGGAGTTTCTCAATGATGTTCCTGTAATCCCAGGAAGGTCCTCCGAGGGGCTCTTTAAAGCGGGGGCCGCTCCTAGCGGACATCCGCCAGCCCATGGCTGCTCTTTGGATCATGTTGGTGTGGCTCTTCATGAAGAGCGTGTTCACTTGGCTATCCAGGTCCACTGGAATCGCAATGCCACGGTTCTTGGCTTTGGAAAAAGAGCATTAAAATTGTATCAGTATATGTGCAACCACACACAGGCATACAAGAAATACATCAAACCAACAGATCAAGTTAGACATGTTGGACATAAAAAGTTACTGAGAATGGAACTTTGACTCTCTCATCCTTTCCTTCCTTCCTTCCTTCCTTTCTTCCTTCCTCCCTCCCTCCTTTCCCCCTCCTTCCTCCCTCCCTCCCTTCCCTCCCTTCCTCCTCTCCCTCCCTTTCCACTTCCTTCCTTCCCTTCCTCCTTCTTTCCTTCCTTCCCTTCCTCCTTCTTTCCTTTCTTCCTTCCTTCTTTCCCTCCCCCTCCTTCCTTCCTCCCTTCCCTCCCTTCCTACTTCCTTCTTTCCCACCCCTTTCTTTTTTCCTTCCTTCCTTCCCTCCCTCCTTTCCCCCTTCCTTCCATCCCTTCCTGTTTCTTTTCTTCCTTCCTTCCTTCCCTCCCTTCTTTCTCCCTTCCTTCCTTCCCTTCCTCCTTCTTCCCTTCCTTCCCCTTTTCCTCTTCCTTCCCACATCATAATGTTATTTTTTTTTGTAACCCTCTGATGAGCAAAGTCAATGAGGAAACCAGATTCACTAAACAATTAGCCTACTACCTTATCAACTGCAGCAATTCACTCAACAACAGTGGCAAGGAAGGTCATAACATGGGGCAAAACTCACTTAGCAAAGTTCTCCTAAACCATAAAAATCTGGGACTCAATTAGGGTGATAAGTCGGGGGCTACCTTTATGAGGAATGCTACACAGAGCATATCATGGTTTTTTTCCCCACATATTGTCATCATTTAGGGAGGCTTTAATGGATGTTGTACAAACTTATCAATGAAACAAACAAACATGTTGAAAAGTTATGACATTTATGTAGTGACTTACCAGGCCCATCTAAATTATATTAAAGACACCAACGTATCTTTACAATCCACAAGGCATGTCACAACTTCGGAGCACCCCTAATCTTTGGAAAATGGAAGTTGAAGAACTTGACATGTGTTGTGGTTCGCTAGCAGCCTGTGCAGATGGCAGAGGAATCAGACAGTGGGGAAGAATGGGGACCAGTCCAGGAGTCTGGAGAGGACTCGGATGAAGGTCCTGCATCCAATGCAGAGATGGGGCCAGGGCCATTTGGGAGTGGGGTGCTGCCTCTGGAGCCTCCAGAGTCTGGCAGCAGTGAGGAAGAGAAACAAGGGGAGCCTATTCCCAGCGTGCATATGTACAGAGCTGCCAGAAGGCAAAAGCAGCTAAGACAAAAGGGTCGACTTGGGAGTAAGGCTTGGAGGTGACTGCCCCTCCCATAAGATATAAAGGACAGGCAAAGGTAGAGAAACCCTTGCAGGAAGCAAAGTTGTTCACTCTGTTCGGATTCAGCCTTGAAGCTCTGTGTGGACTTTGTACTTCAGTTGGTTTTTTATAGTTCATTTGGCACTTTAGTTGTTGGCAGCAAATGAAAGGAGAGAAAGGTGGGTGCTTATCTCAAGGGACTGTTTGGGACTCATTACAGGCTGGGAATGAACATAATTCTCAGCATTGAAATAAAACAAGAGTTATTGTAACTGAGCATGTGCGCAATTATGGTCTCAGTAACCCCTTGTCAGAACAATATGCCCTAAATTAGAGACAAGTTTCCAGAAAGCTAATTTCATGAAAATCATTATCATTCCATGTGATTCCTGAAAGGAAAAATTAAGAAAAGAACCATTAAAATTACCCACCGACTTCAGCCAATGTTTTGATGCAAGATTCCACAGAAGACTTCTGAGCTGGACTTGGCCAAGTACAGTTGTAAATTCTGAAAGCAGATTGTAGCAGCTGGATGAAGACGGGCTGATGTGTCTGAAAGAAGCAACACAATGGACACAAATTCATTCAGGCAAAGTGATGTTCGCCCTTTCAGGAAATGAAACACAAATACATGCGTTATGATCCATTTAACACTCCCTGTAGACAAACTGCAAATATTCTCCTCTTTGCAAAGGACTATCATGAATACACAGGTAATCCTCAACTTACAACAGTTCGTTTAGTGACCGTTCAAAGTTACAACAGCACTGAAAATAGTGACTTACAACTAGAGATCTAATTTTAACCCACTGTTTCTTTATCTCCCGCTAATTTCCCTTGGCTGTTAGGAGTTCAGATTCTCATTTTGGGTGTAAGGAACCTCCCTGCAGCCCCATAGGAGCAAAAATGGGGCATGAGCAATTTTTTTTACTTCCGGTTCTGTGGGCGTGGCTTGGTGGGCATGGCAGGGGAAGGATACTGCAAAATCCTTATTCCTTCCCCATCCCACTAGCCTGCTTTCCAGCTCCGTTCTTTTGTGCAGGGAAGCAAAGAAGACCCAGCCGATCAGCTGGGACTCAATGGGAGGCAGAGAAGACATGGGGGGTGGGGCCAGTCAGAGGTGGGATTTGCCGGTTCTCTGAACTATTCGAAATTTCCACTCCAGAACCTGTCAGAACTGGCTGAGTACCACCTCTGGGCATGAGGTCGTGCACCACACACACCCCACACCCCATTTTGAGCCTAGCAAGGCTCCCTGGAGCGGCAGGAGAGCCAAAACAGGGTGNCCACACACACCCCACACCCCATTTTGAGCCTAGCAAGGCTCCCTGGAGTGGCAGGAGAGCCAAAACAGGGTGCAGGGAAATGCATTGCACACACATACACCCCAGTGCATCCTGTTTTGGGGCCTAGCAAGCCTCCCTGCACTTAGCTGGGAGCCAGAACTCGACACATGGGGACTACTAGGTATCGAGCTCTACATTCCCCATTTGTCCCAGAGCACGACACACATGGGGGGGGGACACAATCTATGGGTGCCAAGGGCCAGTCCCGAAGCAGACTGCATGGCAGACAGCTTGCATGGGTCCAGAGCCAAAGCAGATGGCTGGGAGAGGTGGGGCAGGGTAGGGTGAGGCCAGCTGGTCTTTGGAACTACCGGTTCACCGAACTGGATGTAAAATTAACATCCGGTTCACCCAAACTGGCCCAATCCCACCCCTGATCAGGGTCCTCCAACCTGTGAGCTGTAGACCACTAGTGGGCTCTGAGGGGGGTTCCAACTGGTCTGTGGAAACGGCCTGCGAGCGCACGCACGCATATCCTCACTTCTGCGAGCAGTAGGGACCTCCACTCAAAATGTATTGTGGTGTATAGCCTTTGAGTTATTTCTTTATCTAGGAAAATTATTTTCCTGAGGGAAACTTTCTCGAAATATTAAATAAACGTGACTTGGCACACACACACACACATACACACATACACACACACACACACTGTTTCAAGCGGACTCTTGTCACCGATGTCTTACCTGGAGGCTTGTGCTGTTGTCTGAAAACGGAGAACTGAAAAAGCCACTTACGATACTCATGACTGGTTCGGTGACATATTTTTCGAGAGATAAATCGGCATGTTTTCTGTCTGTACTGGAGTTACAAACCTATCAGTGGGAAAAGACAGACATGTCATAACACAGACAGACAGACAGACAGACACAAGAGAGCTGTAATTTCTGTCCTTAACTGCCAAAAAAGCTTCTGTTGCTTTTCTTCACGGCGTGAAAACTTTTGAAGCAAAGCAAAATTGAACCTGAATAATCTGGTCACTGAAAATCATGATTTCCTTGATAATGACAATAACAATAATCTCTTCCCTTTTATGATCCTGTAATACAGATGGAGCTGAACATTTATTGGCCAGATGCCCTTCTTGATGCCTACTTGGAGTTCACAGAAGATATTTTCTCTTTGTACCCTGATAGAGAAAAATCTGCCACTATCTAGGATTGAACTCTCAACCTTCCAAGTGGGAGGTGAGCATTTTCACCTCTAGGCCACCGTGCCAATCATCCATCTACCAGCTATGTATCTATTGTCCAGTTCTTGCCTTGAAAATTACTTGCACGACTTCATTCTAGTGTTTTCTAGCCTCCACAGCTTTAAGATATGTGCTTTAAGGGAAGTTCTCTCTCTATTTAGCTAGAAATTAAAGTAAGTTTCAATATTAAAAAAATTGTCCAAGATAAAAAAATTTTTTCCAATGAAGACATCTAAAGGCTTACTCTTGCCATGTCAACCAGAAAATTCTCAAACAGCTTCCAGATATGGTTACTGGTGTAAATTTCCTTCATTTCCACTTCGGTGTCCACGTAGCAGTGATTGACAAAGTTGACATACGCAATCTTGATCTGGAAGTTCAAAGCAATTGTCACTGATGCAAAGAAAAGGAGCAGGCCCACTGGATTTTCCCACCAATAGATACATCACAACCATTCCACAAAGCCTTGTCCAGCTCCGTTCTCCTGTGCAGGGCAACCAAAGAAGACCCAGCCGATCAGCTGAAACTCAATGGGAGGCAGAGGATCGATGGGGTTGGCAGGGCCAGTCAGAGCTGGGATTTATACTGGTTCTCTAAACTACTCAAAATTTCCACGACTGGTTCTCCAAAACTGCTCAGAACCGGCTCAATATCACCTCTGCTACTTCAGCAATGTGCAATATTAGAACCCAGCTTATTTTCAGAACAGACAACAACGTTCAACCTACCTCGGGTATGCAGTCGTCATGTGTCACCACTCGCACGATGTCATCCAAGGGAAGGAGAGAGTTACATTTGATCTCCGTGTAGACATTTTTGCCCTCGGTGCAGGCTGCCAGCAGTTCCACCAGGGTGATGTGATACACCAAAGGCCCACTCTCATCTACTCGGTCTCGCTCAGAGCACATCATGTGAAGGAGGGTTGGGAAAGAGGCTCTGTCATTGTAGAACACCAGGACATCTTCCCCACCATTAATCAGCTGAAATGAGACCTGGGATTATTGCTCATCCACAATAACAGTGTCCACTCATAAAATATTTCTATGGCCTTTTTAGAATTACCAACAGAAAGGGAGGGGGGGAAAGGGGTCTGGAAGAGCAGCGGGGCAGCTTGCAAACCGAAAGTGCATTCCATAAATAGTTTTTCAAAGATAGTAACTAGGTGACTGAAGTTTCTGCCAGGCAAAATTCTAACTGGAGAGCATGATGGATGACTCTGGGCTATGGATGTGTCCCATCGGAGAATATGAATTACGATACACCCAGGGGGTGGGGGGAAGCTAGGGTCAAGACAATGAATAATGTGCCTCAGAGTCAGCTACATCCAGGCAGTGCTGGCATGTTAACTCCCAATAAATCATTTTGAAGTTTTGGAAATTTGGCTCAAGACTCATGATTTAAATGGGGTTAAGTGCCAGAATCCTGACAAACAGAGGTGGAAGGGACTTGAGAGATCTTCTAGTCCAACCCTCAACACAAGCAGGAAACTCTATCCTATTCCGGACAACCTGTCTCCTTGGAACCCAAACCTGGCACCCAAAAGGTTGGAGGCTGCTGCCTTAACTTACCTCTGTCATAACCATGTCCTGACATTTCTTGACGTATTTACCATCGGCTTTGACAATGGTGTGCAAAAACCGCAGATATTCAACATGGCGGCCGTGCGTCTCGATGCAGTGGACAAAATGCTGGACTGCCCGCTCGCTAATTTCATTGCACAGATGGTAATTGTTGGTGAATATGTGCCTCATGGTTTCGGCCTCAAGAAGCTAATTTAAACATGGGGAAGGGGGGCGGGAAATGTACGATAATATCAGTGGTATTTACATGTGATAGATTACAGATTAACAGACTTGGAAGAGACCTTGGAGGTCATCTAGTCCAACCCCCCAACCAGGCAGGAGACCCTACACCATTTCTGACAGATGGCAGTCCAATCTCTTCTTGAAAGCTTCCAGGGATGAAGCTCCCACAACTTCTGAAGGCAACTTTTGTTCAATGGGTTGATTATTCTGTCAGAAAAAATGTCTCTTTATTTCCAGGTTGAATCTCTCCTTGTTCAGTTTCCATCCATTATTCCTTGTCTGGCCCTTCAGGTTCTTTGGAAAATAACTTGACTCTCTTCTCTCTGTGGCAGCCCCTCAAATATTGGACCACTACTATCCTGTCTCCCCTGGTCCTTCTCTTCCCTAGACTAGCCAGGCCCAGTTCCAGCAACTGTCTATCATCTGTTTTAGCCTCCAGTCCCCTAATCATCCTGGTTGCTCTTCTCTGTACTTTTTCTATTGCACTTTTTCTATATATTGACTAATCTAAAGAAAGCTAATCTTATGTGGAATAATGTGTCTCTCTTGTATTTTATTCTTCAAGGCCAGTTTTCAGTCTTATTCAAAATTCTCCCACTTTTGAGTAAGACCAACTTCTGGCCTGAAAAAGGTTGAATTGAAGCTGGTCAGTAGAGAATCTTCGCAGTAATGGGATGTTAAGTAAGCAGACCTGCTATTCTATCCTAATCTTTCACAGACGAAAAGATAGCCTTGAATTCCAATAAAGGAGAATATTTGTAGCTCAGAGTTGAAACAAGGGGTCCTTGGTGCTCTCTGGGCTTGGTGGTTTTCTTGCAGACGTTTCATGACCCCAACCAGGTAACATCATCAGTGCTAGCATTGTGTTACTTAGTTTGGTAACGGAACGTCTGCAAGAAAACCACCAAGCTCAGAGAGCTCCAAGGATCCCACGGTCCTCCTCCTCTTCCTTTTCCTCTTCTTCTTCTTCTTCCTCCTCCTCCTTCCTAGCACTAATGATGTTACCTAGTTTGGTAACGAAACATCTGCGAGAAAACCACCAAGCTCAGAGAGCACCAAGGTCTCCCTCACAGCCTTGAATTTTCAAATACAGGATCATGCAGTCTTCTTTGGATACAAACACCATCCCTTACAGTGAGAAATTCATCCAGGAATTAAATACTGACCCCAGGGGTTAAGAACAGGTTGAGGTGTTTATGTAGAAGGATCTGATTCTGGGGATTCCCACGACAGAAGTTCTGAAGGAACAGGTGAGCTAAGGTCATAATTTCATTCATCTTTTGATCAGTCTTCGGTCATAGTCATTATTTCAATTGTGAGATGGACCAACAAAAGAAGAAAAACAGTTAGAAATAAATGTTAGTGGAGGCTGTCCCACACATTACATGTTCAATTTTAGTTCATGATTGCAAGAGTTTGAAAGGGAAAATAGCCTCCCTTAATCATAATAATTTAATTTTATAATTTAATTATTTGCATTAAGGATCATTACCAATTAACTATATACTGTATTCAGGGGTGGATTCTACTGGTTCAGACCAGTTCAGGCAAACTGGTAGTTCCAGTGATCATTTGCCCCACCCACCCACCCCTGCCCTTTTCCTGTGCTTCATTTCCTGCACTTCCAACTGTATTACCAAATACATCCCGTCCTTACCTTTTCATAGGGTATTTGAAGGAGATCCAGCACGACACTGTGGGCTCCCATATTTTTCAGCAAGCGCTGCTGCTGATTTCGACATTTCTTGTTTTGAATGCAGAGCCCTCGTAACCGGATCAAAATCTGTAGATGAAAAGTCACAGTTAGTGTGATGACCCAGGGTGGGATACAAAATAAACACAGTCACACAAAAAAAAGAGGTGAAGCCTCTTTGATTCCTTCACTTTGCTTCCAAGCTCCAAATATCCTTGACTGAAGACAAAAAACTCCCCCACGAGCAGTTACCAGAAGGAGGAAATGCCGTTTAAATTATAAAGAGTAAAAGACAACACAAACCAGGCAAGATAAGGGCTGGAGGATGTCCACAGATATCAGAACACACACTGGGAAGGATGCCAAATTCAGAGAGGAACAATAAACTAGAGATATTTCCATGTTTTGTTTCCAGCACTGGCACGTACGCATGTCCGTCCTCTTATTCAGTTGTCACAGCTGCAGCTCATGAAGAGGATCAAGGCCCTCTCCTCCCCAGTAGACCATGTGTCTCCCTTATCCTTTCCTCCCTGCGTGCCCTAGGATGGAGAGGGAATGGCCTTGGGTCCTCCTCTGATTGCCCAGCCGGCCCCTGCCCTTCCCCAGCCTCCTCCACAACCTCTGGAGACGCACTTCCACACTTCGGCTATTCCTCCTCTCCCTCAGAGTCAGTCTCCACCAGGGGCATGACAGAGAGTGGACATCATTTGTTTTTTGTTTCACGAATGAAGACAAATATAGTTCCTGCATCAGATATACCTCTGCACCACTTTCTCCTTCTGTCCCGGCCACTTTTTACAGAGCCATGATGGAGAGTGTTTTAACAAACTGCATCCCTGTTTGGTTTGGTGGCAGCAGAGCCTAAGATAGAAAGTCCCTACAGAGAGTGGTGAGGACAGCGGAGAAGATCATAGGAAGCTCACTTCCTGGTATTCAGGATGCTGCTTATAAGCACTATGTGATTAGAGCTCAAAGTGTTAGAGGCCCACATACCCACTTTACAGCCTGTTTCTGTTGCTCCCCTTTGGGAAGAGATTTCAAAATATTTCCAGTAGGACTACCAGATTCTGTAATAGCTTTGTTCCCTATGCCATCCATCTGGGAAACTCACAAGATGAGTTTCTCTCACCATATACATGTATACATCCATACTAAACTATGTTTTTTCTCTGTGGCATGTAGTATATGTGGTTATATGCATTATCCTACCGTGTTTCTTGAACAATATGGCCTCCACCAACAGGAAGGCCCAGCATGTTTTATTGGCATAAAACCAAATTAAGCCCCTCCCCCCAAATTAAGGCCTATATTAAACAGGCAAAATGGTGGGGAATGGCGGGGGGCTTGCCGTTAGGAAGTACTTTTGTTGCATACCCAGATATGGTGTTGCATGCGTTGATGGGGCACTTCGCATCGGGAGACCTTCTGCCACTGTTGCTCTACCTTCTCCCTGTGCTGCCATGGCGTTCAGAGCCCAGCGCAGCTGACAGGCAGGCCCTCCTTCCCAGCACCAGAGCTCTCGCCAAGGCAATGAGCACCTCCCCACTGGGCCCTATGCTCATCCCACCGGGGCCGCGCCGGAGCCGTGCGGGCTGGGAAGAGCTGGGAAAGCGAGCCGTGGGTACGCGCCCGCCTGCCAAGTGAAAGAGCCGGGGCAACTCACTGCCCGAGGCAGTGATAGCACCCACCCATCTGTGGACAGGGAGGCAAGGTGACGGCCTGCGCCACGTCCTCCTCCGAGCTGAGCCCCACTGAGTCAGTGCCTCTGCCTGATGCCCATTCCACTGGAGCGTTTGGAGCTGCTGGCACATTTGGAGATGCGTGGGGACGGGGACAGAATGGACGAGGGGTGGAAAGGACAGGTGGCTTTGGGCTCTCTCCGCCGGCCAGGGAAACAGCACTGCCATCACCTTGCCTCCCTGTCCATGGATGGGTGGGCGCTATCACTGCCTCAGTCAGCCTCTCCCGGTAGCTCCTTCACACTGATTCGCACTGGAGGGACTTGAGAAGGAAGCCAAGCTCAGGTCGGCCCGGTTCTTTTGCTTGGCAGGCGGCGCGCCCCCACAGCTCATTTTCCTGGCTCTGCCCAGCCTGAATGGCTCTGGTGCGGCCCTGGCGGAATGGGCGGAGGGTTCGGCAGGGTGGCGCTTGCTGCCTTGGTGAGAACTCTGCTGCCAGGAAGGAGGGCCTGCCTGTCAGCTTCACTGGGTGCCCCAGGTGAAGCTCTTCATGCTCTGCCCGGTGCCAGGCAGGGAAGGCAGCTGGGTGCTTCTCCCGACATGGATCCTGCGCTGCGGCCCCGGAAGATTCACCTCCCCATGTGGGGTTGGGCTGCCCTCTCGGACAGGGGAGGCTTTGTTGTAGTAGGGCGTCATTTTTAAAAGAATTGGCTTTGCCTTCGAAGGCAAAGGGAAGGCAGCGACAGGAGCTCCTGAAGCCGAGTGTCTCCGCCATGCTCCGGTTGCAGGAAGGAGCCCTGGCTGGCTGCACGTGGCTGCGCCAAATGCCGTGGCGTTGCTCTAAACTCCACGGCAGCATGGGGAGAAGGTAAAGCAACAGTGGAGGAAGGTCTCCCGATACGAAGTGCCCCACCAATGCAGGCAGCACCATATCCGGGTATGCAACCAAAGTACTTCCTAACGGCAAGCCCCCCCCCCACCATTCCCCCCCATTTTGCCTGTTTAATATAGGCCTTAATTTGGGGGGAGGGGCTTAATTTGATTTTATGCCAATAAAACATAAGGCCCAGCCTTATTTTGTGAGAAACACGGTATATGTATTTGTATTTATTTATTTTGTTCTGTTATATTATATAGTGCATATTGGAGGTGGTGACTCTTTGAGAGCTGAAATATTACTATAATATCAACATACCTCCATAACTATATTATAGTTGTTACTCTTGTTGGTATCAATCTGAGGTTTCTTACTGCCATCTTGGACTGGACTCAACATGCTTGAATCCTATAATTTCAAGAAAGAGTCAAAAAGTAAAATGTAAAGCAGTTATTGGTTGATATGATTGTTAACTAGGTTTGTATTTGCCTGTGAGGTTTGATTTTGTATGTATTTGTGAACCGTTGTTAGCTAGCCGGAATTATGCATTTAAGAAAGTGGCCATACAAATTGCCTAAATAAAAAAAAATGGAAGACTGAATGAAAGGGGAGGGGAGAAGATTGCAGCAGGAGAGGAAGGGAAGGGAATGAAAGAGACGAGAAGAGAAGGAAAGGGAAGGGAAGGGAAAACAGGAACAAGGAGAGGAAGGGAAGGGATGAGGAGAGGAGAGGAGTGGAGAGGAGTGGAGAGGAGAGGAAAGGAGAATATTCTTTATTGGCCAAGTTTAATCAGACACACAAACAATTTGTCTAGAATGATAGAAACAATAAACTGAATAATAATAATAAAAAAGTAATGCTTGCAAAACTTTCAGTGCCTAGGAAAATAAAAGTAGGAATGATGTAAAGGATTGAAACCAGAAAAGACTCACTTCGATTGGTTCATCACTTCCTTTTGTTTGATTTTCACCCAATACTCCATTTTCATAATTACTGGTTTTTTGGACCCAAAGTTCTGATTTTTCTACGGTCAGTCTTAGTTGGTCAAGGTCAGTTTTAATTTGCTTGTAACTGTCCACGTCTTGGTTAGACACCAGCAATTGGACCTGTAAATATTCAGAATCCAACAAAAGCTTAATTGCATCATATGTGGAGATTTTACACCAAAGCAGCCTCACCCTTCTTGATGGGCTGCTTGGAGTCATTGTCAACTCTGAAGTGAACCTGGCTGAAGCTATCTTTTGCTGCCTTATAGTTGCCACAAACTCTGAGAGGGGGAAGGGAGGGGGAAGTAGATAGAATTGCTCCCAGTCAAAACAAAAAGTTTTCTTATGGGAACCAAGGTCATCTCAACAGGTGGCAGTTAAAGGAGGAGTGATCAAACAGCCTGCCAGCTACTTTCATTGGACAATGTGACTGGGGATATATGGGGAGGGAATAATTTGCTCTCTTAATTAGGAGAAAAACTGTGGGAACTTTTAGAGTTGGTTTTCACTAGCTGGGCCGTTATGATGTAGCTAATAAATATGTTCTTTGAGGAGACTACCTGCCTCAGAGTTCTGCTTTTGATGGATGCATTACTTGGAATCCTGACAATAAGATTTGTTCATTTTCTGTACGTGGTGAGTCAAAACTGCTGTTGTGAGTCTGGTTAGATATTCCTTCTCATTAAAGAAAAGGAGAACATTATCATATGCAGTTATCATAGTAGATAAATAGGGTCCACTTCAGTAGGAAGGTAACAGTGTTTCATGCGCATTTACATATAGTCATGCTGGCCATATGACCATGGAAATGTCTTCAGATGATGCTGGCTCCCTTGGCAAAGAAATGGAGATGAGCACCACACCCTAAGGTTGGACACGACTAGATGGGGAAAAACTTTTAACTTAAAATCAATATTCTGGTTATATTATTGTTTATCATTTAATGACTCCGTAATCCCTTGCTGGGTGGAGTCTGGGCAACTGAATGGAGTTAACAGTGTTTACTGGCCAGATGCCCTTCCTGTTGCCAATGTGGAGTTTTGTTCGGCGGATATATTTTCACTGTGCCCAGAGAGAGAAATATCAGCCTCTACCTAGGATCGAACTCACAGCCTCCTGATTGTGAGGCGAGAGCTCCACCTCTGGGATTCCAGTAGCCTTATGTACCTGCTTAAATGCTTGAAGCACTTCTGCTCGCTGACTGAAGTGTTTAAACAAGAGCTGCAGGGCTCCCGAGAGCAGAGGAGGGTAATCGTGCATTATAAGGTGAATCAGGACTCGCAAAAATGTCCTGCCCCCTTCATCGTCCAGTTGTACGGCGTTCTTTTCCTTCCTGAAAAAAGAGAGAGAAAGAGAGAGAGAGAGAGAGAGAGAGAGAATCTAGTCATAGCAACACATGCAACATTAAGCCTATTTAGAGGGGACATTCTGAAGAGAGGGTTCATTCTGTCAGGTAGTGTTGTGGCCTGTTGACCCCTCCAGAAGCCAAATCAGAGAAGGAGGAGAAGGAGGCATGGGAGTTGGGGTTAGCTTCAGGGCAGCCTGGGAACTCTGAGGGGGAAGAAGGAATGGAGCTATCAGAGAGAAAGAGAGAGACAGAGAGACAGAGGCAGAGGCAGAGGCAGAGCCTGGGCTGCCCATCAGCCCTCAGGTGGAGAGTCAACTTTCCCAGGTTTGGAGGTGGCTGATGAGGAAGAGGAAGAACAGCCATGTCCAGTGCCAGATGCATAGAAGGCAGAGGAGAGAAGAGCAGTGGAAATCTATGGGCTGGTCTTCAGGACAGAGAAGCCACTGCTGCTTGTGAAGCCCCATGTGAGAAAAACTTTTTGCCAGGGCTGCCGGGACTCCGAATAAAGGAATCTTTTGAGTTCACATCAGAGGGTTTGTCGTGTTTGAGGAGCCGGGTCAGAACAGGTGGATCACTTTGTGCTCCACTCAAAAGTTGAGGACCTATCACCTGAGGAGATTCTTGGAGTGGGTCCGTGATAATTCTCCACAGCCAACTCACCATGGCTAACTTGCCGTGGCCAAATTGTCGTCAAACAACTTGTTAGGGGACAAGAGTTACGCTAATATCAAAGAAATCATGGAATCGAATTGTTAAAGAAAGGATGCAAAACAAGGGATGGATTAAAATGTGAATGGCAAAAATTAAAGTATTTTTTTTAAATTATTTTGAATAATTAAATAGAATGGTTAAATTGTCCCACGGCAAGTTGGCTACGGTGTTTTGTCCTGCAATAAGTTGGCATTGGCAAGCTGAGTTCACTGTGACAAATTGTTCCATTTCATCTTGGCGACTTGGTCAAAGCAAGGAATAAGGAAAAACCAGGAAATCCATCTATTTAATATGCTACTCTCCATATTTGCCTAAAACTAAGAAATCAGGCACCAAACCCCTAAATCTTATTGACAAAACCCTCAGCTGACTTTATATAAGTTTCCTTTCCAAGTCTGTGTCAAATTGGTCAAATTGAATGGCTGTTTTGGAGACTTCCTTCTCTGGGATTCTTGGAATGTAATTTTAACAGAATAACGAAGTTGGAAGGGACCTTGGAGGTCTTCTAGTCCAACCCCTGCTCAAGCAGGAAACTATATACCAGAGAAGTGGCTCTTCAGTCTTTTCTTAAAAACCTCCAGAGATGGAACACCCACAACTTCTGAAGGCAAGTCGTTCCACTAGTTAATGGTCCTGGAATCTTCTCAGCTTGGCCTACTGCCCAAGACCATCCAAGATGCCTTCACAAATGAAGTTCAGGCTCTCAGCAGGAACCTGAACTGACAACAAATCTTTGTCCACTGCTGCTTTTAATTTGTAGATTTGTAGATAATGTGTAGAAAAAGATTCTAGCAGTGAATTTACATGCTCACAAACTGTCTAACTTACTACTAAGGAAACTGTTTTTAGTGGGTGGCCTTGAATATTTTTGGTCAAGCAGAAGCAGTAGGGCTTTCAAGCTTCCTAAAAGCCACCCGAAGTTTGCAAAAAAAATCTGAAGATTAAAATTTCCGCCACAGAGAAAAAGGAGTGTATAGATATACTGTTCAGGGGAAATAGAAAGATTAATGAAAAGTATTAATTAGGCCTATTAGCAGGGGTGGGATTCAGCCGGTTCAGACCGGTTCAGGGGAACCGGATATTAAATTTGCACCCGGTTCGCTGAACTGGTAGCTGAACCAGTTGATTCAACTGGCCCCACCCACCCAACCTCTCCCTTCAGGAGTGTCCATGAGGCTCTGGGAGGACAAAAAATGGGGCTTTTGGAAGTCTGGAAATGGGCCTGTTTCTGGCTTTCAGACATCCTCCGGAGTCTGGGGGAAGCCATTTTCACCCTCCCAGAGGCCCAAGGGAAGCCTCCAGACTCTGGGGAAGGTGAAAAATGGCCCTCCCAGAAGTTCTGGTAGGCCACACATACCATGTCCATGCCCACCCAGCAACTGGGCAGCGAACCGGTTGCTGGGATTTTTGAATCCCATCCCTGCCTGTTAGAGTGAAGACAGCAGAAAGGAGTGGGCCAAGCGAAACAACAGGCCGAAGATACGGGCTCACCTGCCAGCAAACATGGTTTCTGCTTCTGCAGCAATTTCATCTATATCAGGAACAGTCGCTGCAATAGAAGACGATGCACACTCAACACTACAAAAGCCATCCTCCTCCTTTCCTAGTTTTGTGCCAGAAAGAAGCGATCAGCGGCAACTGGTGCGACACAGAAAAACGACAGCAATGATGCTTAAACCATCGTATCTTTGGTTTATTCTGCCTTACCTGAGCTGAGAACTGGTGAGTCGGGGGGAGACATTGTGGAATTGTCAACATTTTCATTGTTCTCCCCAAATTCCTTCTTGTAAATAGAGAGCATGTAGGATATCCGGTAGTCCAGGCGAACGCTAAGAATGAACTGTATGACATAAATAATCTTTTGAGCCTCTTTTTTCAGCAGGATGTAAAGATCATTTGTATTTGAAGTCAGAGTTGCTACTATGGCATTAAAATATATTTAACTAGCTTGATACCTGTGCTTTGCTACAAAACTATGTGGTTGGGCTTACTTTTTGGCGAGGAAAATAAGGGTATCTATTGGTATTCATCTGGCTAGCATCCTGTCAGTGTGTGAGAGAGTTGAGGGATGTTTGGAAAGCAAAATAGTATTTGCTCTGTGAACAAGAAGGAGACAGCAAGCAGCCTGGGCGTGGCTTAGCTCAACTGTTGTGTACTAAAGCTGCTTGGTGCTGTGAAAAACTGAAACTGAAAAACTACTATATTCTATTCTGGTCTGGTCTGTTTTGTTCCATTTCATATTCTATACCATATTCTATTCTATATTTCTGTTCTATATTTCTGTTCTATTCTATTCTATTCTATTCTCCTGCATTCCATATATTCTCTTCTCTTCTCTTCTACTCTACTCAATTCTATTCCATATGCTATTCTATTCCATTTGCTATTCTATTCCTATTCTCTTCTATTTTCTATTCTTCAATCCATTGTTCTCTTCTCTTCTCCTCTCCTCTCCTCTCTTTTCTATATTCTATTCAACATCTGTCTTCTATTCTATTCTATTCTATTCTATTCTCTGAATTGGGACAGAAAACATTTAACTTTTGCAAAGTGGCTTTTCTGCATACACCCGCAGTACAAAGCACCGAGTTCTCCAGGCAAAATGAAAAGTATTTATTCAGGGACACAAGGGTACAGACACAAATGATGCATGCATACCAGCTTATACACCCGGAGACAAATTCCTTGTGTGTCCAATCACCCTTGGCCAATAAAGAATTCTGTTCTGTTCATTCTATTTTATGCTTTGCATGTCATCCTCTGTCCCATCCTAACTCCAGAAAATCTTCCTAACTCACAAGGGAGGAGAAGGAAATGCCTTCAACCAGGCAAAGTAACCTGTGTTTAGTCCTTTTCTCAGAATGTAAGTAATAAGGCAGATTATTACCTGTAAAATCTCGATAATTTTTAACTTGGTATCCATCACAGTGATATCCTCACTCTCCACCAGGTTAGCTGGCTTGCTTCGGTGGACGCTTGGGGGAATATCAGGCGAAGAGGCAGGAAAGATAGAACCTCGGCTGAGGACCATTTGAGTCATCATCTCGCCCACACCATGAATGGTTCTCATCACATTGTTTCCTGGAAATAAGGAAGATAACAAGGGCAACTCTCGATGAGCAATAGAGAGATTGAGAGTTGTAAGGGTTGACTTAAAAGAAGATCTTTGAGAAAGTTAATGTCATGCCCCAGTTGGAGTCTGACTCCAAGAGAGAGATGGAGCAGCTGACAGGGAGTGGGAGTGTGGCTCCAGAGGTTATGGAGGAAACTAGGGAAGGGCATAGGCCGGCTGGACATTCAGAGGATAAATTGTTAGATCTGTATCACTGAATAATGGCCATAACAAAGGTATATCCTCCGTGAAGTAAATATATTATCTTAATTAATAAATTGTTAGGGGCTGTATAGTTTTTGTTTTTATTTTATACCACTTAATATTTTAGACTGAACATCTTAGTAACAAGTATATCAACATAATAAAATACTATGTGGCTTGTTTAGCTACTTATTCGTATATTATTTGATTCACTCTTCTAAAATTTGCTGGCCATTGACTGAATAAATAGAAATATAATGGCGATGCCAAAGGGTATCCATTTTCACTGAGGCTCATTCATAAAGTTCATTCACAGTGTCAAAGTTTTCTTTGGAAGGACCTGCTGTGAAACAAAATCTTATTTTGGACACCACTAAACAAACTGAACACCGAGACTTCAACAACTAATTGCAACTCAATGAAATGAGTTGAAGTCAAAATGATTGTCTTACTAATCCATCCTATAAGAATAATACAAAAAGGGCATTAAAGAGAAGCACTCTACAGTTAAGAAGAAATTAAATTAAGGGGGAATTCAATCTTTTCTGTTTAAATATTGCAATTTATGAGACACCAAATGAATTCAGCTGGGAAGAGTTTTAACAGGGAAACAAAACCAGGTAATTTTAGCATTCAATGTTGAAATAGGTTATGACACAAACTCTAATCTATATCAATCAAGAAAAGTCAAAAGCTTTCCACTTTTACATAAGACATTTACAATTTTACAAAAGGAAGGCAATTATATTTCAAATTAATGAGGAACAGATGTTGGAAAAATCTACTATAGTGAAATAGAAATTTCAATTATAGTGATTACAGGGTGGGTTTTTTTCTTCATCACCCCTGTTCCCTCCAAAAAAAGCCCTGGAAATTTTTGCAGAACAAGAATTACCCATGTGCTAAAAGTGCTGTTCAGCAATTGAAAAATAAAGAGTGAAAAACAAGAATTTCAACTGAGCTCTAGCTGATTGCAAAATAGGTTGCTTTTCAAAAGCTTTGGATTTAGTAAAAAAAAAATGACCACAATCTGCCATCAAAGCTTATGTGACACACAAACAGAAAAATGACAGAGCTTTGATCCCACTGCTTCATCCATCATCTAACTTTTTTTTTCCAAACACCACTATGTAAATATCTCTTATGTGCAAAAGCATGCGTCATATTCAGGTTTATAAACAATATATTAAATGTAACTTGTCATTTAACAAGTAGCCAAGACAGCTAAAACATTTCATCTACAAATAATCTTATTTTTTTAATAGCTTCCTGGAAATAACCATCTTGAACCATTCCTTTTATTCTTGCATTATTTTATTTGCTCTCCCTTGCAAATCCCAAATCCCACTGTCCTTCTCCTCTTCCTCTTCCTCTTCCTCCTCCTCCTCCTCCTCTTCCTCTACCATTTATTCTCCTTTTCTCTACAAATCCTGCTTTCTTCTAGGACTGATGATGTTACCTAGCAGGATAAGGAACCGTCTGCAAGAAAACCACCAAGCTCAGAGAGCAGCAAGGACCCCACAATCCTCCTCCCTCTTTCTGCTCTTCCTCTTCTTCCTCCTCCAGCTCCTCTTCTTTCTCTTTCTCCTCCTCTCTGCAAACTCCACCCTCTTCTAGGACTGATGACATTACCAAACAGAATAAGCAAATATCTGCAAGAAAACCACCTCTTCCTCCTTGCGGACTCTACCCCTTATAGCACTGATGAAGTTACCTAGTTCGGTCATGAAATCTGCAAGAAAACAACCAAGCTCAGAGAGCACCAAGGACCCCCACAGTCCTCCCCCTCCTCCCCCTTCTCCAAAACCAGTCATACAAACAAGTTACTAAGTTCTGCCATTGTTTCCTCTCCTCTACAGACACATTTCTTCATAACTCATACACTTATTTCTTGAACAAGTGTTTTCTGTTGTTCTGATGCTGTTTATTCCCCTCCCCCCTTACCTCCATCCTGAAATTTGCTTAATCTTTCAAAGTAGGAAGACATGGGCACTTGTACAATATCAAGGATAGCCAGTAGCGTTCTGGTCAGCCTGAGAAGTTCACTGAAACTATAAAAACCAAAGTATATGAGATTGCGAGCCAGGTGCACCACCTAAGAAAAATATAAAAAAAAAAAACAGAGNGAGCCAGGTGCACCACCTAAGAAAAATATAAAAAAAAAAAACAGAGATAGAAAAATTAAAAAACAAGAAAGAGAATCCCAACACTAGGCTTGCAATGAACGGACCAACATAGTTATTGCTCAAGAATTTATCCCAACTTATGACCAAAATGGAGCCCAAAATTTTATTTGGCTAAGCAAGACAATTGTTAAGTGAGTTTCCCCCCACCCGTTTTATGACTTTTTCTTGCCACAGTTAAATGAGTTGTTAAGTTAGTAACATGGTTGTTAAGTGAATCTGATTTCCCCGTGGATTTTTTGAAGGTCGCAAAACGGGATCACACACTGTAACCCTAGATTCTGCAAATGCCATAAATATGAGCCAATTACCAAAATTTTGATCACATGATCCTGGGTTTAAGATGTTTTCTCCCAACATCCCAACTATAGCCACCCAGATGCCATAAAGTTGAGTCAGAACCTCAACTATAACAGCATGACGGAGTTGGAAGGGAATTTGAAGGTCTTCTAGTCCAACCCACTACTCAGGCAGGAAGCCCTATATTGTTTTTAGACAAATGGCTGTCCAATCTCTTCTTAAAAACCTCCACTGTTGGAGCACCCACAACTTCTGGTGGCAAATATTTCCACTGGTTTATCTCCTGCACATTTTAGAGGGCTCCAGAAGAACTGCTGTGATATGAAAGGAATCTTCCTGGCTTGTTTTTTGGACTTTGTAGTCCCTGCCACAAATATCCAATGTTCCTCACATCTGAGCATTAAAAGAGACAAATCTGTGTTTTGCTTAGGTGGGCTAAATAATGAAGGTTTTTTTAAGCCAAGAAATGAAAATGGCTCTTTCTTCCCTACTAGCAACCTCCTCCTTCCATTTTTTCTCAAATTTTGCCCCATACTAATATTACATGTCCATTTTTCAAAGGCTGAATTTCAGCAGCGCCAGCTGGGACATTTCACAGTCTGACATGGAGGGGGGGGGAGAATCTAAAAACTAGGAGTTGCTCCTGCCCCAGATTATTATTTTGACAAAATGGTAACCTCAAATGTCAGCTTGTTCTTCTCCTTGTCTCCAAAAGGGAAAGGCTGATTGACAACTTCTTTCAAATAATCTTCGACAAATTCCATTGTGAATGCGAACTTCCTCTTCATGTCATTTCGGGATGAATCAGTGAAGGAGTCGTACCTGCAAACAGAGTAATTATGGTCTCAGAAGCCTTGGTCAGAACAAAATCTAAGATATCCAATGGATAGCAAAGTCATTTAATTTCGAATCCTGAGATTACACTTACCCAGTGGTGGGATGCAGCTGGTTCGCACCAGTTCGGGAGAACTGGTTGTTAACTTTCAGAGTAGTTTGGTAAACTGGTTGTTGGAAGAAATCATTAGGGCAGAGAACCAGTTGTTAAATTATTTGAATCCTACCACTGGATTACCCCACCCCTAATTCCAGGTAGCCCTTGTCTTACAACTTCAATGGAGCTCAAAAGTTTCTGTCACTAAGTGAGACATTTGTTAACTAGTGCAGGGGCGGGTGGGGCCAACTGATAGCTGGAACTACCAGTTTGACTGAACCATTACAAACCAGCTGAATCCCACCCCTGGACATGGTTAACTTTTTTCAACTCCATCATAACTTGGAACAGTCATTTAGCGATCACTCGTACGTTGATCCTTATCATTGAAGGATCCACCTGTCGTTTCCAGAAAAGAACTTACTCATGGATAGTAATCTTGGTAGGAATTTCTGTCCACAGCCTGGCGTACTTCACGGGAACCCCCGTCTCTTGAGGATCTCTGTCGACGTGCATGTGTAGCATTAAGCGACAAAATGATGCTCGCAGTTCGTAAGGCAGACTTTCATCTGACATGCATCGTAAGATTAAATCCACCGACAACTGGGTGGAAATTTGATTTATAGCCAAATACTGGCGGTCCAAACACATCCTTGCAAAGAGATTGAGTTGATACCTTAAGGTTAAAAAAAACAAACATTGTTTTTATTCGGTATAATCAGGGGTGGGCTGCTGGAGTTTCACAAAGATTTGGGAGATGCTGTAGCTAAGATCCTGTGCAGTTTGGGAAATCCCCAAATCCCACTCCTGGCTGGGCCCACCCACCCTGCCCCTCCCCTCCCAGGAGTTCCCACACATGAAGAGGAAGTTCACATTCACAATGGAATTTGTCGAAGATTATTTGAAAGAAGTTGTCAATCAGCCTTTCCCTTTTGGAGACAAGGAGAAGAACAAGCTGACATTTGAGGTTACCATTTTGTCAAAATAATAATCTGGGGCAGGAGCAACTCCTAGTTTTTAGATTCTCCCCCCCCCTCCATGTCAGACTGTGAAATGTCCCAGCTGGCGCTGCTGAAATTCAGCCTTTGAAAAATGGACATGTAATATTAGTATGGGGCAAAATTTGAGAAAAAATGGAAGGAGGAGGTTGCTAGTAGGGAAGAAAGAGCCATTTTCATTTCTTGGCTTAAAAAAACCTTCATTATTTAGCCCACCTAAGCAAAACACAGATTTGTCTCTTTTAATGCTCAGATGTGAGGAACATTGGATATTTGTGGCAGGGATTACAAACAGTTCTGAAGCCAAGAGGCTTCTTGGACAAGAAGCGAAACGTCTTCAAAGAGAATCAAGGAAAATCCAGTTGCCTTTTGAAAAAAAAAGGACTTTTGGAACTTTCTTTTTTTTAGTTCAAACTATCATTTGGGTTATAAAAATCACACCCAGAATATCTGAATATCTCCAAGCACAACAAGTCCCCCATAACAAATTCCATAAATGTTCTTAAATTCTTTGGTTTAAGAATTGATAGTGCAACCCAATTAAAGCTTACTGAGAAGTAAAACCCACCATGTTCAAGCCTGTATATAAACTCCAACCTCTTTTTGGTCTGAAATGGTATATAGGGCTTCCTGTCTGAGCAGGGGATTGGACTAGAAAATCTCCAAGGTCCCTTCTAACTCTGCTATTCTATTCTATTCTATTCTATTCTATTCTATTTATTCTATTCTATTCTTACTGTTCTGTTCTGTTCTGTTCTATTCTATTCTATTCTTTATTCTATTTTATTCTATTCCCTATTATATTCTATTCTTATTCTATTTCCTGTTCTGTTCTATTTCTACTCCAGTCTACTCTATTCTATTCTTCATTCAAATTCTATTTTATTCTGTTCTGTTCTATTCTATTCAGTTCTGAAAGCCTTGGATTATCAGTAAAGCTAAAGAAGAAGGAATTGCGATTTAGAATTGCATGCAGTTTTGTTTTCCCTTTGAGAAAAATTACCTGTAGTAGGTCAGGACTTCCAAATCAGTTTTGGTGCCCTCCTTTGCTTCCTGAGCAAGATGGCGGATGGCCTTCCCATGGGGCTCCTTATTACTGTCTATCCAGTACAGCCACACCTCTTCTTCTTCCATATCGTCCGAAAGGGAGGAGCAATTCAGGGGGTTGTCCATTTGCATGGAAACCAGCCTTTAAAACAACAACGGACACGATCGCTTACCAGGGCTTGACATGAAGACGGGGCTTAGAAAAAGCGACGGGGAACCATTACAAGTAGATCTCAGTGGGCTTACTTGGTCTGAATGAGGATGTCAGCATTTCCAGGACTCAGCATGTATTTACAAATGAGTTCCTGAGTGACTGGAATGGCAGCCGTGTTGGAAACACACAGGTCGGAGAGATAATCCAAGAACCTTGACAAGGGGCAGAAGTAGAAAGAAGAGATGTTTCAAACTGTGCAAATTCAAAGAAATGCCTAGAAATACCACTATGATCGATTCATCCATCCATAAAAGGAGATACCATAGATAGAAGATAGATAGATAGATAGATAGATAGATAGATAGATAGATAGATAGATAGATAGATAGATAGATAGATAGATAGATAGATAGATAGATAGATAGATAGATAGATGCAGGGATGGGATTCTACCGGTTCGGATCGGTTCGGGTGAACCAGATGTTAAATTTACACCTGGTTTGCTGAATTGGTATTTGAACTGACCAGCTGTCCCTGCCCACTCCACCCTGCCTCTCTCCAGAGTCTCCACGCGGCCCATTTTTGATGCAGATAAGAGCAGGGTCTACGCGGAGGCTCTGGGAGGGCAAAAAACAGGCTGAACCGGAGGTTCTAGAAGTCCAGAAATGGGCCTGTTTCTGGCTTCCAGAAAAATAGCTGAACAGTAAATTCTGGTAGGCCATGCCCATCATGGCCATGCCCAGCCAATAGCCAGGCAGCAAACCAGTTGCTGGGATTTTTGAATCCCACCCCTGGATAGATGAGGGAGATATTGACATACGGTGAGAGAAATGTCAATTTTATAAAATCAGGAGCTGCTCTTGATATTACCATGATTTTATGGCAAATATTCACTGCTAAAAAGATAAACAAATGAAATAAATTATGTGAGCTGCTTCAAACCTTGGCTCTCGATTCCTCCTGAGTAAACTCACAAAGGTCTCAATTTCTTTAGCTGTGATATGTTTCTCCAGCAGCTTCCTGTTGTTGTGCAACAAAGCTGTGATCGTATCTTCTGCCAAGATATCATAGCCAATTTGGGACTGCATGATGCAGAAATTGGTAGCAATGTATTCCTGGAAGAAAATCCCAGAATGATCTGTTAAATAGTTTGAAAACAGGAACACTCCATATCACTTCTCCAAGTTCCAGATTTATTCCATATTATTTCCCCGTTTTGGTGCTCACCAAGCTCAGCAACAAGGAGTCACCAGAAAGAAATTGGTAGGAAAAGACAAACCTCTATTGGTAGGAAAAGACAAACCTGGTTTTTTCGATAGTCCTGTTGAGAATGACGGAGGATTCTGTAGCAAAGTCTAAGCATGTATTTGTAGGGGGCGTATCTCTGGTCTCCCAAGTCCTCCAATCTCAACATGGCTCCCTCACCAGCCTTCTCTTTAAATGGGGTTTTCAATATTCCAAAAATCTGTGTCCAAACCCAGAGACAGACAGACATAAGAACACCAAGTTATATAGCTGGGAAAAGCAGACAAAGGATCTTCTCGTAAGCCTTCACAAGTGAACGAAAAGGCCTATCTTTACCATCCCTGCCAAACAGGCAGTCCTCAAGTTATAGCCATAATTGAGACTGCCATTGCGGTCATTAAATTGTGATGATCACAAGCTGTGATGGTCATAAGGCAGGTCACCCCGGACCTGATTTTATGACCTTCTTTTGCAGCAGACATGAAGGAAAAATGTAGAGAGAAGGTTGGGTGAAAATGGGAAGCAAATGTTGGCTTGGGGTAAAAACATCATAAACAACAATCGTGTGACCACACAGTCATAAATGTGGGTTAGTTGCTGGATGCCCAAAATGTAGTCATGTGAATGCAGGGAAGGGGCTGTTGGAACTAACTGTTGTGGCCCACCAGCAGAGCTGGTGGCAGACTCAGACAGTGAGGAGGTTGGGAAGCAATATGGGCCAGTCCTGGAATCTGGGGAAGGCTCAGTGTCAACTCATAAAACATTTATACGGCTGTTTTATAGTTGTCAACAAAAAGGGAGGGGGGAAAGGGGTTTGAATTATGATAAACCCAGAGGGGTAGGGGAAAACCAAGGTCAAGAGTGACAGTGAATTATGTGTCTCAGAGTCGGCTACACCCAGGTAGTGCCGACATGTTAACTCCCAATAAATCCTGTTTAGTTTTGGAAGTTTGACTCAAGACTCATGATTTAATTGGGATAACTGATATAATCCTGACATTCTGATGAGTGCTCTGCTTCAGAGGAAGAGATGGGCCCAGGGCTATTCGACAGTTATCAGCTGCCTTTGGAGTCAGAGATCAGTGGGGAAGAAGAACAGCTGAAGCCTGTTCCCAGTATGTGCATGCGCAGAGCTGCCAGGAGAAGGGAACAGCTAAGGAACAAGGGTCGACTCAGGAGTAAGAACACAGGTGGACAGTGAATGGCCCCTGCCTTAGGAATCAAAGAGGAGCAAAAGGGGTGGGGTTTTGCAGGAGACAATTAGTTTGTTTAATGAGTGTGAAGATTCGTTTATCTAAGTTCGTGACTCACAGAGACTCCTTGGCAAGTATTTCCTTGTATAGCGTTGCACTTGGACGCTATCGGCCTGGCAACTCTCCAAGCCCAATAAAGGTTTGTGGTTGCAATTCACCCTTGAAAGACTGTTTGCCAGGACTTTGTTGGATGTGGATGAAAGAAATTCACATTAGCCTAAATAAAAAGGGGTTTTGTGGGGACAAGGAGTCTCCTTTGTGATTTTGTGAAACGTAGGTCAGAACAAAAACCAGGAGAGATCAAAACAAGAGCAACCTCTTTTATGTGGCTAGTTTCATTTCCTCAAACAATTTTCTCCAGTCAAGAACTTGCTTGATATCTTGATACGATATTCAGAATTTCTAAATTCACATCAGAATAGGTTGCAGATTTCTTTAAAATGCCATCACTGTCGTATCGTGGGCACCATCAAGGAAAGGATTATATGGCATCTCCCTCTTTGTTTTAGAGAGTGCATTTGTCACCATCCACTTACTTGTTCCAAAATATTTTGTTCCCTCATTAATTTCTGCCTTTCTCGATTGGGTCTAATCACCACCACATCCAAAACCTCTTGTCCGTTGTTGTGCACATCAGCCACGAAGAAAATGAGGTCTTCCAGGAGCTTAGTGACAAACCTAAGATGAAACAAGGATGGGACACTGAACAACAATGAATAATAACAGAATTATCACCTGCTAGGTTAGCTATAATGTTTAAAAATATGCCGAGCAAATGTTGGAAATATAACCAAAAAACGGGCACTTTTTATCATATGTGGTGGAGTTGCAAAAAAAAAATAATTGGGCAAAGAAACATAGGAGATTAGAAAAGATAATAAGGAAATAGGTAGATTTTAAACCTGAATTGTTTTTATTAGGTATAATGTCAGAAAGAAATTGATAAGAAAAGTACATTCTTAATATTACATCTCAGAGAACAGCAGTGAGGATTATATTCATACAATACTGGAAAAATGAAGATATACTGCGAGATGAAGAGATAGTCAGGAAGACACTAGATTGTGCAGAAATGGATAGAGTGACATTGAAAATTAAACAAAAAGAAAATGTAGGATATTATCAAACATGAAATCTATTTTACTGATGGTTGGAAAAAAGGGGTGGAGATTAAGAATGTAAATTTGTATTGTTTAGCAAATTAAATATCCAGACAACACAATGTTTATTATTAAGAAATATATTTAATATAAAATCATTTTTTTAAAAAAAGAATACAGAACAGAGTTGGAAGGGACCTTGTAGGTCGTCTAGTCCAACACCCTCCACCCAAGCAGAAGACCCTGCCTACACCATTTCTGACAGATGGCAATCTAATGTCTTCTTGGAAGTCTCAGGTGATGAAGCTTCCACAACTTCTGAAGGCAATTTCTGTTCCATGGGTTGATGGTTCTCACTGTCTGAAAATTTCTCCTTATTTCCAGGTTGAATCTCTCCTTGGTCAGTTTCCATCCATTGCTTCTTGTCCTGCTTTCAGATACTTTGTAGAATAGTGGGAGCTCCACACTGAACATCTCTATCTCCCAAAGATCCTCCAAGATTAAAAGAACAGGCTTCCAAGCAAAAGACATCTTCTTTGTTTAATATGTTTAATATTGTTGTGGTCCACCAGCAGGCTGTGCAGACAGCAACAGTATTGGACAGTGGGGAAGAACAGGGAGCAGTCCAGGAGTCTGGGGAGGATACGGATGGTCCTGCATCCAATGTAGAGATAGGGACAGGACCATCTGGGAGTGGGCTGCTGACTCTGGAGCCTCCAGAATCTGACAGCAGCAAGGCAGAGGAACGGTTCCCAGTGTGCAGGTGCACAGAGGTGCCAGAAGAAAAGAATAGCTAAGACAAAAGGGGTGATTCAGGAGTAAGATTTGGAGGTGATTGGCCCTCCCATAAGGTATAAAGGAAGTGAAAAGGTAGGAAAATCTTTGCAGGAAGCAATGTCATTCGCTCCGATCAGTTTGGAATCTGAAAGCTCCGTGGTGAATTTGTTCTCTGGTTTTGAGAGACTAATTGGGACTTTAGTCATTGGCAGCACTTCAAGTCAGATAACATGCGTTCTTATCAGATGTCTTTCGAAGAACTTTGATAGATGTTCCTGGGACTAATTTTACCAGTTAAGACTCATTCCGAGCTGTGAATGATGAACTAAAATAAAAGGGTTTTGGATTTTATGTGTGTTTGTTGGTGTCTTAGGAAGTCTTGAATATAACAGTTCTCCATGTATGCTGGCCAAGACTCAAAAGGCACTTTTGAGAATAGAAAAACAGAATAACAGAGTTAGAAGGGACCTTGTAGGACATCTAATCCAACTTCCAATCTCTTCTTAAAAGCCTCCAGTGATGAAGCTCCCACAGCTTCTGAAGGCAACTTCTGTTCCATGGGTTCATTGTTCTCACTGTCAGGAAAATTTCTCCTTATTTCTAGGTTGCATCTCTCCTTGATCAGCATCCATCCATTGTTCCTTGTCTGGCCTTCACATAATATTCACTTCCACACAAGTTCCACCTGCCTGAAATTCCACATATTCAAATGATGGGAAGTCTTAACATAGTTGATCATTGCAAAACATCCAGATTCAGCTCTAAAGTCTTTCTCACTTCCAAATCATACTTAGCTTCCTAACCCAGATTAAAGTTGGCCAAATATTCCCACCTGCTGTGGTCATACAGGCCTGTTATTCTAAAAGAAAAAAAAATACAATTTTTGCCCAACAATACAAATTGCATTCTGACAGGAAACTCCAAACCAAAAAAAGGCAAGAAAGACTACTAACCTCCTTTCATTTTGAGTTACCGAACCATTCTCCAAATTTTTGACCGTCGATGCTAAAACCTTGTTGGCATCATTCGCAAAATCCAAGTCTCTGACCTCCGACAAAGGAACAGACACAATGGCAAAGGCTTCTTTGTCTTCCTTCGTCTGACAGGTTCCAATCTAGGGATTGAAGGGGGTAGGGGGAGCAATGAATCAATCCGATAAATAAATACAGTAAACAACAAACATTTATATATAATATCTCTAATCTCTCAATCTACTGTCTTTCTATCATCTCTTTAATCTATCTTCTATCTATCTCTTATCTATCATCTATAGATAAGTGGATAAGTATACATCTATCCATCTGTCTGTCTGTCTGTCCATCCATCCATCCATCCATCATGTCTATCTAATTTATCTATCACTTATCTTCTATTTATCATCTATCTATCTATCTATCTATCTATCTATCTATCTATCTATCTATCTATCTATCTCACATCTAATCTATCATATATTTATTGTACATTATCTAGTTTATCATTTATCTATCATCAATCTATCTATCTATCTATCTATCTATCTATCTATATATATATATATATATATATATTTCTATCTATCATCTATCTATCATCTAATTATTTATCATTGATCTTTCTTTCTATCTATCTATTGTACATCTAATTTATCTATTATCTATCTTCTATTTATCATCTATCTTTCTCTCTACTTATCATCTATTTATCATCAATTTATTTATCATCTATCCCTCCCTCCCTCCCTCCCTCCGTCCATCCATCTATCTATCCTATCATCTTTTGTATTTCTTATCCACCCGTGTCCTTCAGAAGATTGGAAAAGTCATTTATGTAGACAAAGTCCAATTTCACCAACTTCCTCTTTACCTTTAACATTACCGGCCTTTCTTCATCTTTGTCGATTGGAATGTTAGTGCTGGTCACCCAAGTGTTGGTGCAAAGATGCCTCAGCCGAACATATGAATTCCTATTTAGAAACCAGAGGAATCAGGAAATGAACTTTAAACCACCGGCGCAGATCCTAGATTTTCTACTCAACTCTGAAGGAATTGACAGGGATTGCTGTGGAAACTCATTCAATTAGATTGTCTCCGGAAAGGAATAGCAGGATACAGAAATATAAAATGATACCCACACAAATGTGTCCATTGATATCAAAGAATAATTGACTTTTTTCGATTCAATGAATTAACAAAATCACAACTTAGACCAGAATTAAATGTTCTTATGCATAAAAGAAGGATGTACAGGATGAGATCTCGGCACCATAAAGTTTCTCCAAAAGTTATGAGTGAATTATAATTAAGTCGTCTTCAAGTTATGATCAAGTCCTGGTGATTGTACAGAAACCTGCATGTAAGTTTTCGGATTCACATAAAGTGATTTTTCTTTCTTTCATTCTTTCTTTCCTTCCTTCTCCTTCATTCCTCTTCTGTTTCTTTCTTTCTTTTTCTGTCTTCCCTTCCTTCCTTTCTTTCTTTCCTTTTTCTTTCTTTTTTCCTTCCTTCCTCTTTCCTTCTCTTTCTGTCTTCCATTCCTTCCTTCCTTTTCTTTCTTTACTTCCTTCCTTCTATTTATTTCCTTTTCTTTCTCTTTTTCCTTCCTTTCTCTCTCTCTCTCCCTCTCTCTCTTCCTTTCTAGATGGATGTTCTATTTCTCATTCTAGTCTAAGGTTGGGGTTTCCTACAATTCCAACCCAACCACTTTCAAAATCTGATGCTCCTTTAGCTTTAGATATGACTAAAATAATCTTCTACTTGAGGTCAGCTCCTGGTGACCTCATGGACAGATCCATTTGTTTTTTTCTTGATTATTATATGGAAATGGCTTGATTGCCTTCTTCTGGAATGGGTTTTTGGCTTTCCATTCCAGCCTACCATTTGGGGTCTTCCTGGGGTCTCTTACACAGGAGACCCCAGCAACTAGATCCACCATTAACTAGACCCACCAAGGAGAAAATGTGTAGACAAAATCTTGTAGACAAGTTGCACCTCTCCAACCTACAATGCCAAAAGGGCCTCTAGGAATAACCCAAGTCTTGGCTTCAACCCAAGATGACTTCTTGACTTTCAGATGGAATCTCTGTTTGGAAGAACCTGAGATCAAGAGATGGACAGGTAGAAAGTATAGAAAATATACATTTGATTTCTGTTTCCCAATAGTACCTTGGAACCAGACAGTCAGCACGTTGCAAAGTGGTTGCGTCCAGTTCAAAAAGAGAAGCGATGTCATTTCCATGAGGAACAGAGACGAGGGTGTACATAATCTTCTCTCCTGCCTGTCGTTTCTTCTTCAAAGTTAGAAGATCGTTGTCTTTCTGCTGAGATGGAAGAGGAGTATCACTTGGTTTGTCTAGGACTGATTGTCTATAGAGATTCTCCGTCATCCAGGTAGGGGTGGGTTTCCAAATTTTTCCCTACTAGTTTTATGTGCACACGCACATGCAGCGCTCAAATACTGACCTCTGTCAAGGCTGGTGAGCTGCCTGGAGTGTTTTGAAGCTCAGCTGAAATGGCGTGAATCAACTGAGCTTCATGTGTGCATGTGGCACAAATACAAGAGCTCTGTCAACCTGGTGAGCTGCCTGGAGTGTTTTGAAGCTCAGCTGAGATGCAGCAATCTGCTCTGCCATGCAAATTAGCTGAGGTAAAAAGCAAGGAAATATGGGACAGATAACAGCAGGGGTGGATGAGTGGGGCCAGCCAGAGATGATATTTGCTGGTTCTCCAAACCAGTCAAAATTTTCACTACTGGTATGCCAGAACCAGTCCAAACTGGCTGAATACCACCTCTGCACCCAGATCATAATTGTCCCCTTTTTCAGGAGGTAACTGGACTTCCTTGTTTTTCTTTCTAAAGAAGTTTCGCTTCTCATCCAAGAAGCTGTTTCAGCTCTGACTATCTGTCATTCCCCACTATCCTGTCAGAGCTGAAGAATCTTCTTGGATGAGACATGAAAGGTCTTCAAAAAAGAAAAACAAGGAAGTCCAGTTGGCTCCTGGAAAAAAAGCACCTTTGGGACTTCTCACTATTCTATTTTGAGGAGGATCTCACAGTGGAACATTTCTTTCTTTCTGGCCTCCTCCACTGCAGAAGCTCCAGAGTTTCTCAACATTGGCAACTTGGAGGTGTGTGTGGACATCAACTTCCAGAATTCTCCAGGTTGCTTTGCAACCTGAAAGCGGGTCATGTGTTTGAGGGCTCTGGAAGCCAGCAGATTAGAATCATAGATGCTCTCTCACTTTCCAATAGTCTTTCCCCATTGCAATCTGGGAAATGGCACATAATCCTTCTGTCAACTCGTAAAGCATTCCTATGCCCGTTTTCAAGTTGCCATAAGCAGGAGAGGGGGAAATGTGAAGGAGCAGTATGGCAAATAAAACTAGGAGTACAATCCACGCTCATCTTACAAAGATTGTAGCCTAGGCTACCGGATCTTTTGCCCAAGATAATCCTTCATTGGAGAATGTGATTGATAACACCCAGCCCATGAATGTGCTTCATTGGAGAATCTGATTTATGACACTCTCAGGGGGGAGGAGAGAAACAAGGTCACAGGTGACCATAAATTACGTGTGGCAGAGTTGGTTTCATAGGGGTCAATGTCAACATGTTGCTCCAAATAAATCTTTTGGATTCTTTTGAAGCTGGGCTCAAGGCCCATGATTTAATTAGGGCAATCACCGGAAATCTGACACCTCTTTTGTGATTGTGTTTTTTTCAAGTTAATACTTTTGGTTAGTTTATCGAAGTATACAATAGAAAGAAAAAAAACATGGAAAAGCAAGATGAGAGGAAGGGGAAAGGAGGGAGGGATAGTGTAATAGGGGGGGGGGAGGAAAAAGGCACCAATTTCTGACTCTCTTTGACTCTCACAGTCAAAGGTAGCAACATTACAACTACAACTTTTTGCTTTTACACAACAGTATGTACAAGCCATTTCTTTAACAATAAGCCTGTGTAGTTTACGAAAACAGAATTTAAGCTTAATTTTTATTTATTTTTCTCATTGCAAACGCAAAATCCGAAAGCAATTTCAAACTAGAGACAAAATTAAATATAATGTCTTATGTTTGGTCATGATATTTAGGATTGTGTCTTACAATTTATGATCTATGACTTGTCCCTTTGTTGCTTGTATGTACACTGAGAGCTTCTGCACCAGAGACAAATTCCTTGTGTGTCCAATCACATTTGGCCAATAAAGAATACAGTAGCCTTCAACTTACCACAGTTCGTTTAGTGACTGTTTGAAGTTACAATGGCACTGAAAAAGAACCGTTTTTCACACTTATGACCGTTGCAACATCCCTGCGGTCAAAATTCATACACTAGGCAACTGCATCACAATTATGATGGTCACAGTGGCCCAGGGTTACGTGATCGATCCCCTTTTGCAACTTTCTGGCAAGCTAAGTCAATGGGGAATCCAGATTCACTTAAGAACAATACTACTAGCCGTGATTCACTTAAGAATGGTGGAAAGAAAAGGTCCTAAAATGAAGCACAACTCAACTGTCTCACTTCACCAGGTAAATTTTGGGCTTCATTTGTGACCATAAGTCGAGGACCATCTGCAATTGTCCTCCTGGCTCTTGAACTTTACATGAGAGATCTTTCCCAATGCTGACTCATGCATGAGTCATCACCTTTTCAGTGAGTCATTTGTTGTATGGAGCAGAAAGAATAGGTTGGAAAGAGGATTGAGAGGAGGAGAAGGGAGGAGAAGAGGACAAGAGAGAAGAACATTGTGTCTTCAGAAGCTATTTGGATGCTTCTTGCCTTGATCCCGACCTGAAGAGAACCACCAAAATAAGAAACCAGTGGAATAAATCTCTCCATGTCCAGATGCTACATGAGTTGATTTAATTCCTGCTCAATTGCAGGCATGTTTCTTCAGAGAAGCAGACCAACAACTGAAAACACTAAAGTTGGTTTTTTATTCATCTCTCTTTCTTGCCTTCTGTAACCAAGCCGGTTCCTACTGAATTCAGGCCAAAAGACCCAACCCCTTGGATGACACAAACTGAAATCCATGGAATCTTTGGTGCTCTCTGAGCTCGGTTGTTTTCTTGTATTGACCAATACGTTGGTCAAGGAACCACCAGCTCAGATAAATAATCCAATAGTAAGTGATAGCCTAATCCACAAACACATAACACTGACAGGGAAAGACATCAGTATATAAACAGAGAGTGAACCCAACTCCCTTCTAGCACTGATGATGTTACCTAGTTTGGTCATGAAACATCGGCAAGAAAGCCATCAGGCTTCAGAGAACCCAAAGGAGCCCACAGTCCTGCTCCCCATCTTCTTCCACACTCCTTCTCCACTCCATCTAACACCACTTCCTTTTAGCACTGATGCTGTTCCCTAGTTGGGTCATGAAACATCTGCAAGCAAAAGCACCAAGCTTAGAGAGCACCAAGGAGTACCATAGTCGTCTCTACTCTCCAACAACCTTCCTCTCTTCTCTTTCCTCCCTCCTTCCTCCTCCCCTTCTTCCCCTTCTTCTCCTCCACTCTGTAATCCCACTCCCTAGTAGCAATGATGATGTTCCCTAGTTGGGTTATGAAACATCTGTAAGAAAAGAACCAAGCTCAGAGAGCACCAAGAGCACCCTATCCCTCCTCTTCCTCTGTCTCCTCCTCCTCTCACACTCATTCTAGCACCAATGCTATTACCTAGTTGGGTCATGAAATGTCTGCAAGAAAAGAACGAAGCTCAGAGAGCACCAAGAGTTCCATATCCATCCTCCTCTTCTTCCTCCTCCCTTTAGCACCAATGCTGGTCCCTGATTGGATCATGAAATGTCTCCAAGCAAAATGCTCAAAGAGCATCAAGGACCCCACAGATATTGTCTTCTATTGGTACAGACTGAATTGTGAATTGAGGAAATCCCTTTGTCCATCAAGCTCTACCTGAAAGATGCTTGGAAGATGAACCAATTGCCATACCTCACTGTGTTTGTGAGATGCCGTGTAACACTTGAGGATCTTGCCCTGATACTCATTCAACCCTATGTTTTCACACCCATTGCTCTCCCCAAAATGCTAAAACAGAGTTGGACAACCAAGAAATTTAAATCACCGTCTGGTTTTGTGGCAAGAAAAAAAGTTGAACATTTGTTTCCAATACTCAAATATCAGAGGTTTTGTAAGAAGATGGCACAGGGAAAGGTTTTATCACATTTTATTTAAAGGAGCTAGACTCACCAGAATCTTTTCCCCATTGCAGACATCTGGATAATGAGGATTAAGCTGCAAAAGAATGTTTTCATTAGCATTTTTAGGAGTGGTTTTTAACAGCTGGTGTTTAAAATGAGTTTGTAGACTTGAATTCGAAAGGTAGAGAAATCTGCCAACTACAACCAGATTTCTGGGGTCCTTGGTGATCTCCGAGCTTGGTGCTCAGAGAGCATCAAGGATCCCTCTTCTTTCGGTATAAAGCTTCACACATTTTTTTTTCTTGCCTTGTATTTTCCCCACAATAATCCGGCAATGTGAGTGGGCTTTCACAAGGAAGGAAGGAAGGAAGGAAGGAAGGAAGGAAGGAAGGAAGGAAGGAAGGAAGGAAGGAAAGAAAGAAGGAAGGAAGGAAGGAAGGAAGGAAGGAAGGAAGGAAGGAAGGACACTGATAAGGGAGGAAAGAAGGAAGAAGAATGGAGGACGAAGAAGAAAGGGAAAGGAAGCCGAAGGGAAGGAAAGGAAAGTAAGGAAAGTAAAGAAAGGGAAAGGAAGAAGGGAAAGGAAAGTATGGAAAGGAAAGTATGGAAAGGAAAGGAAAAGAAAGGAAAGGGAAGGGAAGGGAACAGAAGGGAAGGGAAGGGAAGGGAAGGGAAGGGAAGGGAAGGGAAGATTTTATTTTGTGTGTATTTGAATGCCAGCTTAAATTGAAAAACCATTTCAAATAAAAGTTGTAATGAAATTAGACCCCAAGTAAATAGTTCTTTTAATAATAACCTCTCTCTCTTCTCTCTTTCACTCTCAGCCACCTATAAATATATAAATCTGTCCGCTATTACAGCCATTCTGCCAGAAAGAAGATGAATTATGCAATGAGAATACACTGCCTCCTGGTGGCATAATTTTCATCTGTTTGTTCAGGATAAACTTGGCAGGGGTGGGTGGTGGGTGGGGAGAGATTTGCTTCAAAAACAAAACCCTCCCACGTAACCTTGACTCTTAAAAGGTTTTTATTTATCAAGCAAAACATGTTTCGAGAACCACCCCGAACAGGCTGGTGTTTCCAGAAAAGCAAATAAGAATATTTCTCAACTGAGTACAGTCAATAAAATCGCCATTCATTTCAGAGAGGTCTTTTATCCTAAGTTTAAATTAAAAAAAAATACTGGAGATAAACTTCTTGTCCTGGAAATCCTACAGCTGGAAGGCTACCTTGGGCAGGAGACAATAGACCCTAAAGGGGGGGTTTGTGATTATTATATTGATTTATTGATTCAGTGTACAGCCTGCTTTTCAGCTCAGGAAGGACACACAAGGCAACTAATACAACTTTCTTTAAAAATACAAAAAAAAAAAAGTTAAAACATACCAAAAAAAAAAAAGGGCCAAAATGTTCCAAGGCATAAAATTTTAATAATTTCAGCTCCATTTCCATTAAGAAAGCTCACTCGAAGGAAATTGCATCTTTAGGGGATTGCCACTGAATACATGGTACTCTTTGTAATAAAATACGGGCGCAGCTGGAAATAGTCAAGACCTTTCTGTAGCGGTTTGATGATCCAAGCTCTGGGTCAAGGGACCTTTGGAGTGACTTTCACCTCTAAATGATCTAAGTGCTAGAGCGCCAACTGTAACATGGCATAGCCAAAACGGCCATTATAGAGAGAGTTTGTTAAACCATATCCTACAGTAGCTTTTTCTCTCGGTAATATATCACCCACATTACGTACCTAGGAGGCATACAAAACATCTTTGCTTAGCAGCAAGTACTCGAATACACAGCTCATCCCCAGTCTTGGAACGCACATTACGTATCTGACATTATACACAGTTTCGAGAAAACTCCAGAAATATTATTTCTACAAGAGCTCAGAGTTTCTCCCTCCGTCTACTCCTTGCAGGAGATACCCTTATGCACCAGACTCGAAATTCTAAGACCTTTAGTAACCTCCTTGAATCTACGCGCATCTTTCCGGTCTTGATCTAAGTATAGGTATATATAAAATCATACATTACAATTACTTACCTGTCAATGAATACTAGTCAGGCTTCAATTCTAAACAACACAAGCATGCACACAAATAGACACAAACTTCAAGGGTTATTGCCACCACACTTTGATTGGCTATAGGAATATGATTTCAGCAATCAGATGTGGTCAATGTCTAGAATACTCCACTTGACTCTGTGGTTATTTCCCCGAACACCCCCATAAACTTGTCACTATTAGTCCTTACCCCTTTCCTAAGAGGCTCTCGTAGGGAGGCGTGCATAACGCGCACGCCCAATTGTGCGTACCGTCCCTGTTCTATTGTTTCTTTTATTTTTTTTGTATTTTTCTTAATATTGTATCCATGTATTCATAACTATGTTTTTACTTATACCTATTATCTTGTAAGCAATTGACAAAAATAAATAAAAAATAAAATAAAATAAAATAAAATAAAATAACATAAAATAACATAAAATAACATAAAATAACATAAAATAACATAAAATAACATAAAATAAAATAATAAAAATAAAAATAAATATGACCCGGGGTGTGTTTCAAAAATTCCAGCAACTGTTTCGCTGCCCGGTTGCTGGGTGGGAGTGGCCATGGTGGGTGTGGCCTACTGGAACGTCCAGTAGGGCCGTTTTTTGACTTTCCCAGAGTCTGGAGGCTTCCCGCAGGCTTCTGGGAGGGAGAAAATGCCCTCCCCTGGGCTCTGGAGGCCCTCCAGAAACCAGAAATGGGCCCATTTCCAGACTTCCAGTACTACTGATGGTGCCATTTTCCCCGTTCCAAAGCCTCCGCATGGACCCTGCACTTACCTGCATTGAAAATGGGCTGCATGGAGATTCCTGGGAGGGGAGGGAAGGGACCAGCCAGTCAGTTCAAATATCGGTTTGGCGAACCAAATGCAAATTTAACATCCAGTTCACTTGAACTGGTCCAAACCAGTAGAATCCCACCCCTGGTTATGACCACAGTTGAACCCAGAATTTATGTTGCTAAATTGAGTGAGCTTGTTTGCACCCTGTGCCAATTCACACCTATCTTTCACTCTAGGCTTTTTTTTTTTTTTTTTCACGCTGGGCAAATGNTTTACACGCTGGGCAAATGGACGCCCCTTCAGAGCCCATCGTGCTGCATTTCTCCAAGACGGGTTCCCACCGAGATGTGAAAAGAGAACCTGCCAAGTTTTCCAGACGCAACATTTTCTGTGGAAAATTGTCTGCTTTCAGGCTTGTTTGGCAGTTTCAAAGTTGGATCGTGTGTCTGACGGTTTTATTACCTATGGACCTAAATTGTTTCCAACATTCCAGCGAAAATATGTGGGGGAGGGGTTTCTCCACACATAACAGAATTTAGTATCTTTGGCTTAATTGCTTCAAGGCTCACAAAACAGACTGGGGTTTGGGTTTTCTTTACATAAAACAACAGAGTCCAAATACTTCTGCAGACTAAGGACACTGCAATCAATATGCTAACTGGAACTGTACCTATTTGCGGAGAAATACTTTCCAGTTCAATACTTCCAGAATGGAATAGAATGGAATAGAAGAGGAGAGGAGAGGAGAAGAGAAGAAAAGAGAGGAGAGAATAGAGTAGAGTAGAGTAGAGTAGAGTAGAGTAGAGTAGAGTAGAATAGAATAGAATAGAATAGAATAGAATAGAATAGAATAGAACAGAATAGAATAGTACAGAACAGAATTCTTTATTTGGCCAAGTGTGATTAGACACGTAAGGAATTTGTCTCCAGCACAGAAGCTTTCAATTTTCATGCAAAGCAACAAAGAAATCATAATCATAATAACAAAGGATAATAATCATAATGATGATTCCAATAAGAGAAGGCAGTGAAAGACAAAAGCAATATATAGTTGTGCTACAGATGAGTAATACCCTTAGACATAAGACAAGAACTATGGACATTAAGTGTTCAGCAGAAGTTATGACACGAGGCAAAAGACACACAACCCAGTCAAAGAATCGCCATGGCCAAGTCATCAGCCTGCAAGGACCACAGCAACGCGTCAGAAATAATTTTGCAATTGTCCATTTGTTTCAAAGTCTGAATCCAGGTCTCTTTGTATTGTTTTAGGCAAGGCTGTCAGCATTCTTCTCCTTTCCTCACTCAACCCTTTCTACCTTCCTCTGCAGCTTCCAACCAATCTCTTCTTGCAAGACGTCCTGAAGATTGATGGCCTACGTCAACCCACTTAAGAGACAGGGTACAATTTTTGACATTTCCTTACCCAAGAAGGCTTAATTAGCTGACATGTTCAAAAGCTGAAAACAGAGTGTTGTTCTTGGCAGGGAGACCAGCCTAAGCAAGCAAACAAAGCACTTTTCCACCTCTAGAAAGGACATCAAGGGCTCGCTGAAGGACAGAGGAGCTCTGATCCTAGGCCAGAGAAAAAGTTGAAGCCATTTTCTTCAACTTAATCTCCAAAACTCCAAATTGGCTCCCATAAAAATTCTCCAAACACGACAGGGCGACCGATTACAGGTAGAAAGTCAAGTTGTCCCTGGTTTGTTCCCCATATTCTACAATTAACAGAAGCCTGTAGAAGGTGTGTGTTTATGGCCTGCAGAATTGATAGATGGATGAAATGAGATGGGTAGGTAGGTAGATAGACAGATGATATAGATAAATAGATAGGTAGGTAGATGAGATAGATAGATAGATAGATAGATAGATAGATAGATAGATAGATAGATAGATAGATGGATGAGACAGATAGATTATATAGATAGGTAGGTAGGTGGGAAGACAGATGATAGGTAGATAGGTAGGTAGTAACAGTTCAATGTTCAACAACATCATCCCCCCCAATCCGTTGAGTTTTTATCACAATGTCATTCTTTCCAGCAACAAGAAAATGCTGAACATTGCTATGAGAAAGATGAGCAAAAGGAAAAATTTAGCCACAGTAGTGGTTCTTTCCACAAATTTCCTCAACCCCACCAACAAACATTTGGTGTGACTAGATAAGTTCTTTTCGGTTGACAAGACCTACACGGTGAAATTCAAAGGAAGCATGTTCACACTGAAAACTAGAAGGAATTTCGTGGCAATAAGCATTGAAACCATCGGCTGACAACAGCAAAGGAAAACCCCTAACTGGAGTTTCTCAAAAAAGGTGGTTAGATAACCGGTTTTTGTAGGTAGTTGAGATTCCTGAATTAAACAAGTCGAGTTAGATGATCTATTAAGAATTTTTCTGTAGAAAGAATGACAGAGTAGGTCAGAGTGAAAAGGGGCATCAGTCTAGAATCCCTATGTAACCACAAGCAAACTAAATCCAACTTTCCTTGAGTCCTGTTGACTCTAATCTGACTCTAAACAGATTATGGCCATTCGTTGAAAAGATTTTTGTGCACAAGCTTCTAGCAATAACTCAGTTTAATTGAACTTTCACATCTGAATCTGGTCTTTTGCACCTGAGGCCTTCTGAAATATTGTCTATGGAGGTTCTTGGTCATCGAGGTCATGGTTGTCCCAAAGATGCTTTTTCAAGAGGCAACTGGACCTTCTGGTTTTTTTTTGAAGACCTTTTGCTTCTCATCCAAGAAGCTTCTTCAGCTCTGAAAAAGCTTCTTAGATGAGAAGCAAAACATCTCCAAAGAATTCTGAGATAGTCCTTACTTCTATGGACAAACTGATAGATCTGCAGACATGCAAGGTGGATTCAAACCCTGCATTCATGATTCACTTATCCCTACTGGATCACTGAATGAATATGGTGGCTGATGTAATCATTTTTATCCCATTATTCCTTCAAATGATTCAGGATTCCTTCCATGCTTCATCCCTCTTATCTTATCCTCCTAGCAATGCTCCAAAATTTTTTAGACCTTTTAATAGTCTATTATAGACGAGAGACCATGCCTGGTCCAAGATTATCCAACACTTTTTAGGGTTAATTGGGAATTTGAAGGAGTCCAATGGAAGATCTGAGGGGCTGCCACAGAGAGGAGGGGGTCAAGCTGTTTTCCAAGGCACCTGAAGGCCAGACAAGGAATAATGGATGGAAACTGAAGAAGGAGAGATTCAACCTGGAAATAAAGAGACACTTTCTGATGGTGAGAACAAACAATCAGTGGAACAGAAGTTGCCTTTGGAAGTTGTGGGAGCTTCATCCCTGGAAGCTTTCAAGAAGCGACTGGACTGCCATCTGTCAGAAATGGGGTAGGGTCTCCTGCTTGGGCAGGAGGTTGGACTAGATGACCTACAAGGTCCCTCCCAACTCTGATTATCTGTTATCTGATCTTAAGAGGTTGGTAAGAATTTGAGGTCACATGCCATAAAAAGGCACAAAGAAAGAAAATAAATGTTCCCATTATAAATGGGGCCATTTTAGAATGGCTGGCACATTCAATTTTTGTAGCAGTCCACCGGGCTTAACCTGTATGTAACATTGGCAATAATATTTCCTTATTAAATCAGTTTTCCCGAGAAGGAAATAAGCTCATTTTAATATCAAGAGCATAAAAGCCACATTCAGTTCCCGCAAGCCATTTTTCTTCTGATCCAACTCAGATCCAGACAGCTGAGTTGGAAAAATAAAGTCTGCAGCAAAAGACAGTTGTGAGAAGAACGTGAAGGAAGAAATGAGGAAAATGTTCTTGTTCTTTTTTTTTTGTCTCTTGCACAATCAGATCCATTCCAACGTGCCAAACATACTGTATATTTTGGAGCAACTTCCAAAGGGAATCAACACAGCTGGTCTTTGTCTGGCTAGGATGAATTAATTCATCAGATGAATTTATTTCTGGAATGGATTATACTTGGTGCAATTAAAACAAAAAAAGGAGAGGTTTTTATTGTCTCTTTATTTCCGAGGAATAAATAAATATTCCCCAGGAAGACAAGAAGAAGTTAAACCTGATGAAATGGATGTAGAGGTAGCCCTCGAATGACAATAATTCATTTAGTGATGGTTTTGTGATGACCTGGGGCATGACACAAAAATAACCAAGTCACAAAAATAGAAGAAAGTCCCTTTTAATGCCTCCAACTTGGCCCCAATGTCCAATTAACCTTGGCTGGAAATCAAACTCTTAAAGAAAACAGTTTGTGGAGGGAGTAAATGCAGTCCAAACCCAAAGTAAAGTTAATTAGAAATTTAAAAAGCCCAACACAAACCACACTGAAGTAATTAGTAAGACAGACAGGGATGGTTAATTGCAGACTTCTATCAGATAATGTAGCAACCAGAGTTGGGAGGAAGCCAAAACACAGATGAGCTCTGACAAGAATAATGCATGCTTTGCTTCAAGCAACTCTGCCATGTGCAGTTTGTCCTTCTAAACAGTCCTCCCAGCTGCAGCCCATGAAGGGGATCAGGGCCCTTTCCTCCCCCATGGACCACGCCATTCACATTTCTCCCTTATCTGCTCCTCCCTGCATGCCTTAGGATGAAGAGGGGATGGGCCTGGGTCTTCCTCTGGATGCTCATTCGGCCTATGCCCTTCCCCAGTTTCCTCCACAACCACCAGAGCCACACTCCCACTTTCTGTTCACCGTTCCATCTCTCCCTCAGAGTAAGACTCCAACAGGGCATGACAGGTCTGAAGTTACAATGGTCACATGATCAAAATTCAGACACTTGACAACTGCCTCATATTTATGACCAGGGGGAAAAAAAGGAAAAGAAAAACTCTCTGGAACAAATACATATACAGTATAATTTAAAGTGCTCAAACTTGATCCAACTCACAGGATTAAAAAGCACATTGCATAGATTTCACGAAGTATTCCGTGGGTCACAACAATGCATGAAATGATATAAAGGGGTTACAATCCATATAATGTGCATTTTAATCTTGTGAGGTTGATAAATTTTGAGCATTTTAATGCCTACGCCCTGTGTATTATTATTTCTTCCTATGATTATATCTCCTTATGCCCTCAAGCTTCTGTCCCTGGCCTCATGAACAGCTTTTCCTGTGAAGTCTGATATTATCTGTATTTTTTTTTCCTGTTCTGCTATAGTTTTATCTTCTTAAGAGAAAAGCAAACTGTTCTTTCCTTTTGGGGAGTCTTTCTTGTCTCAAAGAAATTGCAATATGTCCCATACGTAATCATGTTAAGATGGGTCCGTCCCCCCCGTTAGACACGAAAGGAGAGCAACATAACCAAAAGGTTTGATGCAAATGCAAATGCATTTAATTTGGTTCTAATTTTTTTCGTTGATTGCTCTTTCGAAGGATCAGAGCAGTTTGCAACAGTACAACAACGGATACTGAAGCTGGAGCTTAAATACTGACAACAAACCTCACTCTTTACTAGCCCTGATGATGTAACCTAATTGGGTAATGAAACGTCTGCAAGAAAACAAGCAAGTTCAGAGAGCTACCAAGGACCCTTCATAATGATTGATGGTTGTCAGTCAAGCTGGAAGGACATCATAGAACAAAAACAGATGATTTTCAGTTCAGAGATTTTTATGAACCTTGGGTCTATGACCTTGCCAAACTTATACCTCTCCAAAAGTTTAAGGATGTAGAATTTCAGAATGAAGTCAATAACCTAAAAAGGAGAATATTTGTAGCTCAGAGTTGAAATGACTAACACTGATGGTGTTACCTAGTTGGGTAATGAAATATCTGCAAGAAAACAAGTAAGATCAGGGAGCACCACACATCCCATAGTTATCCTTCTCCTGCCCTCCTCCTTCTCTCCACAAACCCCACTCCCTTCCAGCACTGATGGTGTTACCTAGTTGGGTAATGAAATGTGTGCAAGAAAACAACTGAGTTCGGAGTGCCACCAAGGGCCCACTCGAAGACTTTGGCCACCAAAGGAGGAGAAGACCTTGAGGCTGGGGAAGGTGGAAGGCCAAAGGAGAAGGGAACAGCAGAGAATGAGATGGTTAGATAGAGTCATCAACACAATGAAAATGAGTTTGGGCAAACTCCAGAAGACAGTGGAGCACATGGGGCCTGGGGTTTTGTGGTCCATGTTGTCATGAAGACTTAGAACAACAAACCACAATACAATCTCTCCTTCCACGGCAGCCAGGAAATCCGCGATGAAAAAGAAGTTTACGCTGGCCTTGCTTAAACCACCCTCGCTGTTCGTTCTCCTGCATTCCAAGTAATGGTATTCCTTACTTCAGCAGCCAAATAGTTGCCAGTTGCCAGGTGTTTAAATCTGAACAGGCTGTTCCACTGTCCGGCACCACCGCGACAAGGGTCGTGATGCACCACCTGCAGAGAAACACACGGGGGGGGGGGTGTCAAATATGGTCACAATGCTGGAATTTGACCTGATTTATCCCCATGTCAACAACACTGGGATGTGAGAGAGAGGGAAAGAGAGAGAGAGGGAGGCAGAGAGAGAGAGAGAGAGAGAGGGAGGGTGGGATGGAGGGAGAGAGAGAGATAAGAAAAGAGAGGGAGAAGGAGGGAGGGAGAGAGGAAAAGAGGGAGAAGGAGGGAGGAAGGAAAAGAGAGAAGGAGAGAGGGAGGGAGGAAAGAGAGGGAGAGGGAGGGAGAGAGGAAAAAAGAGGTAGAAAGAGGAAAAGAGAGAAGAAGGAGGTAGAGGGAGAGAGGGAAGGAGAGAGGGGGAAGGGGGGAAACAAAAGGAGAGGGAGGGAGGGAGGAAAAGAGGGAGAGGCAGAGAGGGAGAAGTTTTAACACAGAAATTGTGAGGCCCCATTGTGGTCGTAAACTGAGGCTAGCTGCATTAAAAGGACAAGAAAAAACTCTTCAGAACAAATATATATTCTGTGGACACCACCATTCTGGAAGTAGCTTCTGCAACACCATCTCAGAAAGTTTATACTGATTCAGGGTGGTCCCTTCTCAATATATTTGCGGGTATCAGTGCAGATTAAAGAGATTACAAGGCACATACAAGGTACAAGCTAGGAAGTTTCTCTCCCCGCCCCCCAAAATACCTCTATTTCCCACAGGGCTTTCGAACTCGTTGCTGAAGTGGCTGACTGCCTCAAAGTTGTGCGGAGGAAAATGTGTTGCTTCTGCTGGTATTCATCGCAGGTCAGAAACTTCTCCTGTTCAGCATGGAACAACCGGACAACATCTCCCTGGAGAGATGGAAAGAAAGAGAGAGAGATTGGGAGAAAGAGATTGAGAGAGAGAGCAAAAGTGTGTGTGTAAGAGCGAGAGAAAGAGAGATTGAGAAAGAGAGATTGAAGGAGAGAAAGAGAGAAATTGATAGAAAGGGATTGAAAGAGAAAGAGAGAGATTGAGATTGAGAGACAGAGGGAGAGAGTAAAAGTGTGTGTATGAGAGAGAGAAAGAGAGATTTAGATAGAGAAAAAGATTGAGAGAGAGAGAGATTGAGAGAATGAGATTGAGAAAGAAAAATTGAGAAAGTTTGAGAGATTGAGAGAGAGATTGAGAGAAAGAGTGCTTAAAGGTATGAAAAAAAAAAGGCCTTACAAACACTTCCCACTTCTAGTTTTTATTTTGGGTGGATAGAGGAAATGTCTGTTATCAAAATTTGGCCGCTTTGCCACCTGCTTTTTGATGTGAGGGTTCATAGCTGTGAGGCTATTTCACTTCCTGACAAGGATGAAAAAAATGTTGGATACTGTGCAAATAAATTATCAGTTTTTAATTTATTTTATTTTGGATTTTATTAATAACATTTTTTGAATACAGCATTTTATCTGGATATATTATTTACAAAAAGAAAAAAGAAACATAGCTAATACTGCAAAAATATTGTCCATTTACTACTAATAATATAATAACGCCTAAATTAACAGCTGTAGTAATACTACAGCTCCCATACAATATAGTTCCCATTCTTTGTCTTTAACTCATTCATATTTTTAATATTGATAGCAATTATAGTTCTATATCTTCCCTGTTTTTAATGAGAACGTTCATCGTTTTTCTTCCTCTTAACTTCTACTCTTTGTTTTAAGCCACTCATAAAATCTATTCCATATCTAATAGTATTCTGAGTCTTCTTTTTCTTTTCTTTTTAATCTGTCCATCTCAGCACATTCAAGGATCTTTCTGATTACTTCCTCATCAGGGAGAATATTTTCATTTTTCCAAAATTTTGCATAGCTAATTCTTGCTGCTGTTAGTAAAACTCAAACTTGCTGCTGTTATGTAAAACTAAATATGCAGTTCCTTTTTCATAATCCTGTGGGATTATGCCCAGCAAATATACTTCTGGTTTCCAATCTATCTTCTGTTTGATTATTTTTTTCCAGCCAACTCTCTAGAAATGATCATTTTTGAAGATGGATAAACAGGACTCAAGAAGGATACATAAAAGATACATTTCCAAACAACTGGAAATATTACCTGTTGATCATGAAAAACAGCTAGAATTAGGAGCTACGGAAATCAATGAATTTTTATAACGATGGGGGGAAAAGGGGAAAAGGTCATCCATACTTACCCCTTTAAGTACGTCTTCTCTGTAGCAACTAAATTTCATGAACAAGGTGATTTTCCAACTGGTGTTGCAATTCACTGCATTGACCTGCATTTAAGAACACAAAGAATTGTAAGCCAGGTTATAAAACAACCATATGGAAAATTTCACCCATCTCTCTTTTAAATCCATTTTTCTTCGAACTAACTTTCTGCCTGTAAAACTGTCCATTTGTCTCCATCAGAACTTGATGCTGTATCTAAAAAAAAAAAAACTTCAAACGAAGATATAAGTGATATATCTGGAGATACTTGAGCAGNGTCCATTTGTCTCCATCAGAACTTGATGCTGTATCTAAAAAAAAAAAAACTTCAAACGAAGATATAAGTGATATATCTGGAGATACTTGAGCAGATCCTGGTTTAATGTTAACTTAATCAGTCACCCAGTAACATCATATTTCAATCCCATCCATTTGTATAAATGTAGCCACAAGGATGAAATGGCCACGAAATCTGAGATTTTCTCCAAGTGACAACTGGTCTTTCCTGATTTTTCTTGAAGACATTTCGCTTCTCATCCAAGAACTCAATTCATATAAGAAGATAGATAAATGATATAGATAGATAGATGATAGATGACAGATGATAGATAGATAGACAGATAGATAGAGAGAGAGATGATAGAGAGAGATGATAGAGACAGAGAGAGATGTAGACAGACAGACAGACATAGATGTAGAGATAGAGAGGGAGATGATAGAGACAGATGATAGAGAGAGAGATGGTAGAAAGATAAATAGATAGATAGATACAGATGTAGAGACAGGGGGGAAGATGATAGAGATAGAGTGATAGATGATAGAGAGAAAGATGGTAGATAGATAGTTAGATGATAGATGAGAGAGAGAGAGAGATGGATTGATAGATGGATTGATAGATGGATAGATATAGATACCACAGAGAGGTGGGGATAGGGAGAGAATGAGAATAACTTTATTGTCGCTTTGAATGTACGCTATCTATATTCATAAAAGCAAAATATCCTTCACGCATCATCACAAAATCTCCAGAACCGTAAAGCCTACAAACTTGAAATATGGCCCATATGTTCCTCTTGGTTTCTAGCTGCTCACTAAGAAAGGATGTTTCCAAATGACCATCAGAGCAATAGTATTTTGTGACCCTGGGACACTGTGACCGTCATAAATCAGAGTCAGTTGCCAAGCATCTGAATTTTAATAAGGATGCTGCAACAGTCATAAGTGTGAAAAATGATCATTGATCCCTTTTTTTCAGTGCTAAGTTGCTAGTTGCCAAGTGAACCATAGTAAATCAAGGACTAGCTAGACTTCCAGACCACGCACGATGTCAGGGGCCACCGAAATTTGATCCTGGTCAACTCTTTTTGGAGCAAGCCTCCACCTGGGATGACGATTTGACTGCAATCTTCCAAAACAAACCAAGTTAGACAGACAACTAAACCTTCATTCAAACCTACCTCCTTGCATCCTGGATTATCCAAAAGCTCTATGTTGCTAGCGTGTAGAGGCTGCCCTGCATTAACCGGCATCAGGACAACTTTATCCCCGACAAGAATCTGAAGTTATAAAAAGAGTCGTGTGTTATCATTTGATTTTTTTAAATTATAGATCAATAGACAGATAAATAAACATATCCCTTTATATCTGCTGCTGTTATTTCTATAATCTGGATTCTGTCTCATATCCTGGATTCTTACTCTGAGTATAGTGGATGTCCAGTAAAAAAATTGAGGTTTTTGGATTACAACTGATTGCAGCTTGGAACCAACCTGTGTATTTTCACTGTCGGGATTTTAAGGGTCCCTGTTTCTCATCCCTGAACAGATACCAACATCATTCCATAAATTTATCTAGAGAGTTACCCCCCTCCATTCCTCCCAGATGCATCACAAATCAAGGAAAAAGAATATTTATACTTCAGGTTGGAACTGTGGGGTCCTGGATGCTCTCTGAGCTAGGTGGTTTTCTTGCAGACATCTCATTACCCAACTAGGCAACATCATCAGTGATAGAAGGGAGTGAGGTTTATGGAACAGAAGAGAATGAAAACGAGGAGGAGGAGGAGGAGGAGGAGGAGGAGGAGGA
>BHFT01019723.1:0-15709 GCA_004320025.1 Laticauda laticaudata
GGATGTGGTACAATCCTTCATCAGGGACTGCCAATGGCCATTAAAAATAGACCATTGTATGTCGAGGAGTACCTGTCCGGGAATGGCCTTGAAGCATCCATCCCCCAAAAGGAAGAACTGGGGATGGAAGCGGCCCTCCAGTTCTTAGCCAGCCCGTTGCTTGTTTGGGTTTTTATAGCATTGTGTCCATGTTTAACTTAAATCAAATATTTGACTAATAAAACAGGGGGACACGTAGGAACGAAGAGCGTTGGCACGTGGACGGACCTTGGGTTCAGAGTCTCTGGTGGTGCGTTGTGGGCCTCCACTCCCCGGGCATGTGGCCGTCCATGTGCGGGTGCAGCTGAGAGGCAGCGGGGTGCGACGGCTCCTCAGAGGGTGTTCAGAGACTGCGGCGCGCTCGCAGCCGGCAACAGCCCGCCGTTGTGTAACTCTCTGGCAAGCGTCTGGCATGGGCTTCTGCGGAGGAGCCGCCTGATATGGCTGGCCGAGCGCCTGGCCCTGAAATTCAACATTTTGTGAATGAGCCGTGAGGCTGCATGACTTAAACTGCCCACTCAGTGAGGGGGGGAGGAGGGCTGGAAAGCCAAAGAGATGGTTAGCGGAGGAGACCGTCCCGTACCAGCTGGGAAATTGCCGGTTGGCATTCCAAGAAGGGTAGAGAGGAAGGTCGGGGGCGTTTGGCATTGCTGATATGGACATCATTGTGACGCCCGCNCCTTGTTTATCTTCCTTCCTCCTTTCTCTTTCTCTTTCTTTCTCTTTCTTCCTTTGCTTTCTTTCCTTCCTTCTTTTTTTGTTCTTCTCTCTTTCTTCTTTCTTTCCTTCCTACCTTTCCTCCCTCCTTCTCCCTCTCTTTCCTTCCTTCCTTTCTCTTCTTTCTTTTTTCTTTCTTTCCTTCTTTCTTTTTTCCTTTTTCTCTTTCTTCTTTCTCTCTTTCCTTCCTTCCTTCCATCCTTTCCTATATCCCTCCCTCCCTTTCTTTCTTTCTTTCTTTCTTTCTTTCTCTTTCCTTCTTTCCTTCCCTCCTTCCCTCGGTATTTCCTTCCTTCTTTCTTTCTTTTCTTCTTTCCTTCTCTCCCTTCTTCCATCACTTTTTCTTTCTTTCCTTCCTCTCTCTTTCTTTCTTTCCTTCTTTCTTTTCTTCTTTTCTTCCCTCCCTCCTTCCCTCACTATTTCCTTCCTTCCTTCCTATGTCTTCCTTTCTTTCCTTTCCTCCCTTCTTCCCTCACTATTTACATCCTTTTTTCTTTCTTTCTTTCCTTTCCTTCCTCCTCCCCTATTCCTTCCTTCCCTCTTTCTTTCTCTTTCTTTCTTTCTTCTTTCTTCTTTCTCTGTTTCTTTCTCTCTTCTTTCTGTTTCTTCCTCCTCCACTGCTCCCCCTCCATACCAAGGTTGATCAAATTCTCTTCTGCAAGGCAGGTAGCCTTCACGCCATCCACTCTCCAGCTGCCCACCTGCTTCTCTGGGCGGAAGGCCATTGTTGGCTTTCTAGGCATGTTAAGAGTGCAGATGGAGTGGCAAGGGACATGAGGCAGTCCCCTAGACCAGTACCTGGGAAGACACGTGGGCTTTGTGGGTGGGTATGTTGTTGGTCTCTTTTTAATGCACACACGTGCATCACATGGTTTTTCAGATAAATTCAGATGACTTCCACAGGTTCCTTGCAGCCAACTGGTGTTTCCTGAATTTCAATTCAGGGAGTAGAAAGAACCTGCTGTTAGTTATACTCCTCCAGAAGAAAGGATCACAGCAAACCAGCTGGACATTTACAAATTCCTGTTGTTCTCTGAGGGGAGGGGTTGTTTTTATCTCCTTGTTGCTATTGTTCAACAAAAGAGTCTTACTAACGCTTTACAATAAGGCCTTTATTATGCTGCTGCTTCAAAGCCTACTATATGCTGTATTATCATTGCTGAAGGATTAGGAGTCAGCTGGGTGCTATTTACATTCCAAATTAGTTATACTTTTGAAAGCTATAAAGTCCTTTCAGGGGAACACTGGATGGGAAGAACCACATGCTCCCTTAATGTGAATAACAGTGTTGTTAACTGGTTTGTGTATCACCCTGGTTTTGAAATAGGTTGTGAGGATGTCTGTAGAGCTTCAATTGCAGGCGCTCTTGAATTCCAAGAAGGGAATTTCAAAATTCAGTCAGAAATTTAGCCACGATGGATTCTTTTTCTGCTTCTCTACTTGGCTAATTTTAACCTTGAAATGTTGGGTGGGACACAGGGAATCCTTGTTTAGCAAACTGCCTTGTGCACTAACTGCTTGCAACTTCTTAGATCCTATGCAAACTCTTCTGAGTTATGCTGCTTCTATAGGGCATGGCCACATAAATTAGAATAGAGTAGAGTAGATTAGAGTATAGAGTAGAGTTTATAGAATAACAGAGTTGGAAGGGACCTTGGAGGTCTCATAGTCCAACCCCCTTCTCAGGCAAAAAACCCTACGCCACTTCAGACAATCTCTTCTTAAAACCTCCAGTGATGGAGCACCCATAACTTCTGATGGCAAACTGCTCGATTGATTAATTGTTCTGTCAGGAAATTTCTCCTTAGTTCTAAGTTGCTTCTCTCCTTGAGTAGTTTAGAATAGAATAGAATAGAATTATGGAAGAGAAGAGAAGAAAGAGTAGAGTAATATAGAATAGAATAGAGTAGAATAGAATAGAATAGAATAGAATGGAACAGAACAGAACAGAGACTAGAATAGAAAATAGAATAGAATTATGGAAGAGAACAGAAGAGAGAGCATAAAATAGAATGGAATGGAATGGAATTGTGGAAGAGAAGAGAGAGTAGAATAGAATAGAATAGAATAGAATAGAATAAGGAATAGGAATAGGAATAGAAATAGAATAGAATAGAATTATGGAAGAGAAGAGAAGAAAGAGTAGAATGATATAGAATAGAATGGAATGGAATGGAATTGTGGAAGAGAAGAGAGAGGAGAATAGAATAGAATAGAATAGAATAGGGAATAGGAATAGGAATAGAATAGAATAGAATTATGGAAGAGAAGATAAGAAAGAGTAGAGTGATATAGAATAGAATAGAAAATAGAACGGAACGGAACGGAACAGAACAGAACAGAACAGAACAGAATAGAATAAAAATCATGCAGTTTCTTTTAGAATTACAATAGAGGAGTGGTGTTTTGCAATGTATTGCAGACTTGAAAATAAAATACCTAGGAATACATTTACCACTCTCTTTAATTTTTACTCTCTGTTTTGACCTTATTAAAGGGGAGCAACCTGAGGAAAATACTTCTCAACCGCTATTTTAAAGGAGACTTCGGAGGGAGTATCAACGGTCCACTGTCTGGCAGCTATGGCAAACCCCTGCAGAGTGGAGGTAAACAGGGTTTAAAACATCTGAAGATAGAACAGCTCTTTGGGTTTTTCCCCCTAGTGTAGTTCATGGGAATATATTTGTGGGAAATGTCGTTTGGTCTAGTGGTTAAGGCATCAGACTAGAAAGCAGGAGACAGGGAATTCTAGTCATGCCTTAGGCATGAAAGCCAGCTGGGTGATCTTGGGTCAATCACCAGGAGACAGGTAGCTGATAAGATAGGACAGGACAGGACAGGACAGGACAGGACAGGACAGGAGGAGAAGAGAGGAGAGGAAAGGAAAGGACGAGAGGAGAAGAGAGGAGAGAACAGAAGAAGACAAGAGGAGAGGAGGAGAGGAAAAGAGAGGAGAGGAGAAGAAAGGAGAGGAGAGAAGCGAAGAGAAGAAGAAAAGAGGAGAGGAGAGAAGAAGAGGAGAGGAGAGAAGAAGAGGAGAAGAGAGGAGAGAAGAAGAGGAGAAGAGAGAAGGGAAGAGAAGAGGAGAGGAGAGGAGAGGAAAACAAAGGAGAGGAGAAGAAAGGAGAGAAGACAAGAGAAGACAAGAGGAAAGAAGAGAAGACGAGAGAAGAGAAGAGGAAGAGAAAGATAGGATGGGATGGGATGGGATGGGATGGAATAACAAGACAAGACATTACAATTTAAGAAATAAGAGGAGAGAAAATGAGACAATCCTTAACTGAAATGTTAATGCCCCAATTGTCAATTAAACCGATTAATTTCAGGCACCTTCTCAGGACAAGATGTGGACAAGTCTGGGGCATCTATGCATGACATTCAGTGTCTCTTGGACAAAGAAGGGGCTTCGGAACTGGTCACTGATGTCATCGTTAGTACCAAAAATGACCGGATCTTCTCAGAGGCTATCTTGCTTGGCATTGCGTTGCTGGAAGGAGGAAACACCCAAATCCAGGTGCATTTTGGTACCTTAATATTTTCCAGCCAATTTTAACCCTTGAATTCCCTTAGGCAAAGAAGGAAACAGGAACAAGGTTGAGAACAATAAAAAAAATAACTAAAAATATTATAGCCGGTATCGTAATGGCATTATATATATAAAAAGACCCCAAGGAACTGTTGTGGCCAGCTTTTGTAAGTATGTAGTGTGTGATTTGTGGATGCCATGCCCCTGTTGGAATCTGATTCCAAGGGGAAGGTTGAATAGCTGACAGGGAGTGGGAGTGTGGCTCCGTTGGCTGTGGAGGAAACTGGGGAAGGACAAAGTCTGGCTGGGCAGAGCAGGGAGGAGATAGAACAAGGGAGAGGAAGACCCAGGCCCATCCACTCTTCATCCTAGGGCATGCAGGGAGGAACAGAGAAGGGGGCAATGAGAGTTGTGTGGCTTATGGGGGATGAAAGGGCCCTGATTCCCTTCATTTGCCACACGTAGGAACACAGTGTTTAAAAAGGAAAGCTGCGTGCAGCAAGCTGTTGGGAGCAAATTGTGAATTATCATCACGTGATCCCATTGTGCCACATGCAGAGTCTGCGGGAAAGCCAGATTCACTTAACAACCGTATGACTCACTTAAGAACTGCTGGGATTCCTTTAACAATGGTGGCAAGAAAAGTTGTAAAGCGCAGCAAAGCTCATTGAACCACCGTCTCGCTTAGCAACATCAATTTTGGGCTCTATTGTGATCGTAAGACGAGGACAGACTTTATTGTGATCTCACAATAAGGTGGAGGTTTTAGGGGTGCCTTGCATCTGAACTACTTCACAAAAATTGATACCCGATTGATTAGGATTTAAATTTGGAAGAAAAAGCAGGGAATTTGATCAAATATAAATTAGGTATGAGTACAAATTGTGAATTAGCAATTTTAATGTGTCAAAAATCCATTGTCTTTCTGGAGCCCTGTAGAAATAAACCCCTACTTCGTTTTCTGTTGTATTTTTTTCCCCTCTTTAGTATTCCTTTTATCAACAATTAAACGAGCGGAAAAAGTCCGAAAAGTTTTTTAAAGTTTTGTACGATCGGATGAAAACGGCCCAACTGGAAATTCGCTCCACGGTGACGGTGAACACAATTGATCTGAGCAGCAAAAAGAAAGATGAAGAAAGTGATGTAACTGTGTCAGTTCCAAAGAAGAGAGGTAACCAGGAAAAAAAGGGGGGGATATTTCTTGCCATAAGCTGGTTTCAGGGCAGTCAGAAGAAAAACAGATTTTGGTAAAAAAAATAAACAAATAACAGGAATAAGAGCGTGGTGATTTAGCCACGGTGTTGAATAAGGAGTAAGAGCGTTGTGATTTAGCGTGGTCTGGATTGATATATATGTATATATACTACTTGAGCATAAAAAAGTCTAATTAATTAATAAAGGTTTTCCTAAATAAATATTGTACTTCTGAGGACTTCAAGATAGCCTATGGTAAAATGAAATACATTGAAGTACAATTCTACTATTACAGAATTCATTCATTCGTTTGTTCATTCATTCATTCATTCGTTCATTTGTTCATTAATTCGTTCATTAATTCATTTGTTAATTCTTTCATTCATTTGTTCATTCATTTGTTCATTCATTCCTTCATTCGTTCCTTCATTCATTCCTTCATTTGTTTATTCATTCATTCTTCTGTTCATTTACTCCATAAATTTATATGACAGCCTTCTCTCTCTCTCTTTTTATAACCTTTACTGAAAAATTAAAACATTAAAATACAAAATACAATACAAATATTTAAAATGAGAGTGTTATGCATGTTATAATCCATTTTGACAGTGCTTACATTTCAATTGTAATTCCAGGTGCATATTTTATACTCCTATTTGTTCATATGTGTGTGTGCGCGTGTGCGTCTCCTATCTTTCTAAATTATACATTCCTTATTTATTTAATTGCTTAATTCTATCGTTTATCTAATGGCACAATTTTCCCATACTTTATAATAGACTGAGTCATCCTTCTCTTTTAATTCTAATGAAAGTTTGTCCATTCCTGCCCAGTTGAAAATCTTTTGGATAATTAAACTATCTGTCAGCATAGAATCTCCTTTCCAATATTATGTGAGTGCAAATCTTGTTGCTGTTATTATATGCAGGATTAAATATTTTATCTCTTTTGTATAATTCCAATATGGCAGCCTTCTCACACACATGACTCTAAGCAGTTAACAGTTTAAAATAAATAGGAACAAAACAAAATACAATCGGTAATTAAAAACAGAAACAACTCAATTTATTCATTTATCATTTTGATTATGATGTAATTGATTTGTCTTCAGGTAGTCCTCATCCACAATTAAGCCCCAGATTTATGTTGCTAAGGGAGATATTTGTTGAGTGACTTTTTCCCCACTTTATGACTTTTCTTGCCACCGTTGTTAAGTGAATCATTGCAGATGTTAAGTTAATCACACAGTTGTTAAGATAATTTGGCTTCCCCGTCGACTTTGCTGGTCAGCAGGTCGCAAAAGGGGAAGACGGGATGCTGCAACCATCATAAATAGAAGTCAGCTGCCAAGCGTCGATATTTTGATCATGCGACCATGGTCGTAAGTGTGAAAGAAGGTCACATCATATTTTTCATTGTCATTGTAACTTTGAACGAACCAAATGAACTGTTGTAGGTTAAGGACTATACAGGGATGCGATTCTACTGGTTCGGACTGGTTCGGGTGAACCGAATGTTAAGTTTTCATCTGGTTCGCCAAACTGGTATTTCAACCGACCAGCTGGCCCCACCCACCTCTCCCGTCCCCTCCCGGGAGTATCCACATTGCCCATTTTTGATGTAGGTAAGTGTCATACTCTTGTTGGAGTCTGATTCTGAGGGGGAGATTGAGCAGCTGACATGGAGTGGGAGTATGGCTTTGGTGGCTGTGGAAGAAACAGGGAAACGGCACAGTCTGGCTGGGCATTCAGAGGAAGACCCAAGCCCACCCCTTCTTCATCCTAGGGCACCCAGGGAGGAATGGAGAAGGGAGCAACATGGCTTATGAGAGAGAAGAAGGCCCTGATCCCTTTCATTAATTGCAGCTGGGCGAACAGGATATAAGTGGGGCGTTTGCACACAGCTCCTTGCTGGAAGCAAACCGTGCATTATCTTTGATGAGGTTTATCTGGGTTTTGGCGTCCTCCCAACTGTGCTTGCTGTGTTATCTTGTGGAAGTCTGCAATTTATCATCCTGGCCTGCCGGGTTAATTACTTCAGTGTGGTTTATGTTGGGTTTTTTTTTTAATTTCTAATTATCTTTACTTTGGGTTCAGACTGCATTTCTTTCCTTTGAAGACTGTTTTTGGAAGAGTTTGATCTCCAGCCAAGGATAATTGGACATTGGGGGCCAGGTTGGGGCATTAAAGGGGATTTATTCTACTTTCATGACTTTGCTATTTTTGTGTCATGCCCCGAGTCATCACAGTAAGCGCAGGGTCTGCGCAAAAGCTCTGGAAGGGGGAAAAACAGGCCTTCCGGAAGTCCAGAAATGGGCCTGTTTCCAGCTTCCGGAGGACCTCAAGAGCTCAGGGGAAGCTGTTTTCGCCCTCCCAGAGGCCCAAGGGAAGCTTCTGGGGAAGGCAAAAAATGGCCCTCCTGGAAGTTCCGGTAGGCCATGCCCATGATGGCCATGCCCACCCAGCAACTGGGCAGTGAACCGGTTGCTGGGATTCTTTTAATTCCACCCCTGGGACTACCTCTATTTATTTGGTTGTTATTATTAGGAATAATAAATAAGAATTTATTCTGGAACTTTCCTGGAATAAATGCTCTCTGTGTGAGTCTAGTCCATTTTCTCTCTGTGTGAGTCTAGTCCTCTCTGTCTAGTCCATTTTTTTAACTGTTGTTGGAGCCAAGTTGTTGGAGCCATGATGGATGTAATACGGCCGCGGTCAGGCACCAGGGTTGAGCAGTGAATTTGATTTGATCACAAAAAGTTTACTGAAGCATGAAAGTTGCATTTACCTGTCATAACCTCAAGCAGCACTTACTTCTCCCAGGATTGATGGGTCCAGAGATTGTGCCACCAACAATAGTTTTCAGACTGTGTAAAGCCAAGTATTTGTGAGGCGCAAAGATAGACTCCAACTGCTTAACAGGCTCCAACTGTTAGGTTCCAGTTCAGATGATTTATTGCTCAGGCTTTGTTGTGGTTCGCAGGCAGCAGGTGTGGACGGCTGAGGTCTTGGAGAGTGAGGACTCAGATGAGGAGCCTGCGTGTGATGCAGGGATGGCGCCAGGTCTATCAGGGAGTAGAATGCTGCTTTTGCAGATTGTGGAGGCTGGCAACAATGATGAAGTAGCCCCCAAGGAGCCCGTGCCCAGCGTGCATGCGCACAGGGCTGCTTGAAGGAAAGAGCAGCTGCAACAGCATGGGCAACTCAGGAGTAAGGCTGCAAGGTAATGCCCCTGTCTAAGGAGATAAAAGCCAGCTGAGAAACTGCAGTTTCTTTGCAGAAGGCAAAGAAGTTTTACACTTGAGTCTGGTGGACGTTAGAAATATCTGAGTTGGTGTTTGGAGACTCTTTGTGTTGGAATTATTGCTTAGTAACGTTATCTGGTATTCTTGGCAGCCTTGCCAAACCTTGGCAAGACTCTTTCTTATCGGAACTAATTGGTCTGAAGCATTAAAAGTTTGTGCTGTTACCTTTGTCTTGTGTTTGCTTCCTTGGAACCAAGTTTGGGTCAGAACAGGCTTACATACAAGGATCTAGTCAGCTAAGGGTCAGCACTGAATGGTGGCTAGATAAGAGCCAATGGAATTCAAGAGAGGTTGAACTTAGACTGTTTGTGGGAATGTAATGATTCTCGACTGATTGCTCTCTTGACTCCACCTCCACTCTCTACTTTTCCTTCTACAATATATGAAGTGCACATTCATGTGTCCCAAAGGTGCTTTTTTTCAAGAGGCAACTAGACTTTCTTGTTTTTCCTTTTGAAGATGTTTAGCTTCTCATCCAAGAAACTTTTTCAGCTCTGGCAGGATACTGGGGAACAGAAGGATTTATATTCCTTGCAGACAGCTGGTCATTTGCATCCATTTAGAGGGTTGTTGAGGCCACTTGGAGGTTTATCTTTATCCTCAGGGCCATCTGAATAGTGCAAATGGTTCCTGTATTATGCAATTTTTCCTCTGGAAATCCATTCCTACTCCCACACCATTCAAAGGGTGTTCATCCCAAATTGTATAGCTAAAAGGCCATAGTGGTTCTCAGTCTTCCAGGTGGAAGGATTTATGTGACCCTGTGATCCTGAGAACACAGAAAAACCTCCAAGTGTTTCAGTGTTAATTTAATCTACCCTCAGTCTGACCTAAATCACAATGGACTCAAAGGATGGACAGAGAGAACCCCATCATGCTCCTTATGGGGCAGATTGAATAGCAATCATGTTGCTTTTCGCTTCTCTACAGTTAGAGATTCCAACCTCTACCTGAAGGAAAGCATGAAAGGACAACTGGCGGAAGCCTCCACTGCAACGTCCAAAGCTTATTGTGTGTACCGCAGAGAGATGGATCCAGAAACGGACCTCATGGTTCCAGGATCAGAGGCGGGATGTGCAGATGAAAAATCATCTGAAGAAATGACCATGAGTCCAGCCATTGTGATCATGCAACCCATTTTGAGGTTTCTCCAACTGTTATGTGAGAATCACAATCGAGAACTTCAGGTAGAGTATTATTGTGGTGTATTTTAGAATTAAAGCTAGCATAATCCCTTGTGTTCTGACCCAGGTTTCATAAACCGTAATTACGCACACACTTATTTTAAAAACAAGTCTTGTTTTATTGCAATGCTGGGAATTATTTTCATTCCCAGCTGGTAAATTGAATCTCAAAAAGTCCCTCAAGATAAGCACTCACCTTTCTTCCCTGTGAAGTGCTGCCAATAACAGAAGTGTCAAATGAACTAGAAAAGAAACCAACCGAAGTACAAAGAGCTTCAAGAATGAATCTGAACCAAACAAACGACTTTGCTTCTGCAAAGGTATCAACATCTTGGCCTGACTTTTATCCCTTATGAGAGGGGCAATCCACCTCCCAGCCTTACTCTCAAGTCTCCCCTTTTGTTTCAATTACTCTCACCTTCTAGCAGCTCTGCGCACCCATGCACTGGGAACAGGCTCCCCTTGTTCTTCTTCCTCTCTATTGCCAGACTCTGGAGGCTCTGGAGTCAGCACCCCACTCCTAGATGGCCCTGGCCCCATCTCTGCATCGATGCAGGACCCTTGTCTGAGTCCTCTCCAGACTCCCAGACTGGTCTCCGTTTCCCCACTTGTCCCCACATTGGCTGCAGCGAACCACAACACCTTGGTTGTATCAATGGAGGCATAGAATCAAAATCACATGAAGTGTTATCACCGCTTTTATACAGTCTTTATACAGCATCAGTTTTGGTCCTCACATTACCAAAAAGATGTTGGCGTCAACGTGTAAAGCATTCCTGGCCTGCTCTCAGTTGCATTAGGTGGGGGGGGGGAGAAGACTGATGGAGCAGCTTGGTTGCTATGACCAGAAGCACATTCCATGCATACCTTTTTCCAGATTGTGTCTCAGGCTACTAAAGCCAGCTGGAGAGGCATGTTTTGTACAGCCTGAGAAAGTGCTTCAGTTGGAGAATGTGATTTATGACACATTCTGAGGGGAGGGGAAATAAGTGGGCAGTAAATTACATGGGGCAGAGCCAACTGCACTTAGTGCCGACATGTTGCTCCTAATAAATAGTTGGATTTCTTTTGAAACTTGGCTTGAGGCTCATGAATTAATTAGGGCATCCATTGGAACCCTGACAGTTGAGTTCAAACTGAGTTAAAAGTATGATACATCCACTCAGAATTGTAATAATAGTGAAGTCTTTCAACCTATGGCTTAGCATTACCTCCAATCTGAACCCTTGTCTGCTTTTCATCGGTTTGTATAAGGGTTTGTTTTCTCTTCTTTTTCCAGAACTTTTTAAGAAACCAGAACAACAAGAGCAACTACAACCTAGTTTGTGAGACACTTCAGTTTTTGGATTGTATTTGTGGAAGTACCACTGGCGGGCTAGGCCTTCTGGGCCTATACATCAAAGAAAAAAATGTAGCTTTGGTAAATCAAACCCTTGAAAGTTTGACTGAGTACTGCCAAGGACCCTGCCATGAAAATCAGGTAGGTTTACCTCTTCGGGAAGAATCTGAACTGAATGTGAATAATAACCTGTGGTTGAAAACTTAGACTTTCTATTATGGAAATTGTGGTCAATGTGGTAATTCTTCTATTGGTCATTTAGAACCTCAATACTTGCATATATTTTTAGAACAAGGGTTGGGGTCTGGATTCAGTCCAGGGATGAGATCTATTCCCTCCCTTCCCCCATATGTTCCAGTGCAAGGGTCTTCAAACTTGGAAAGTTTAAGATTTGTGGACTTCAATTCCCAGAATTCCTGAGTTAACAAAACTGGAGGAGTTTTGGGAGTTGAAGTCCACAAGTCATAAAGCTGTCAAGTTTGAAGACCCCCTGTTCCAGTGGATTGGATGTTAATCATGGCTTGTGTGGTCCTTGGAACTCTCTGAGCTTGGTTGCTTCCTGAAGATATTTCATGACCCAACTACGCAACATCATCAGTGCTAGAACAGAGTGTGTTCTCTACCATCCAACCACCATCTAACTACTCAGACAAACAACCAAATAGCAATCTCAAAAGTGCTTTTTCCATAGGCAACTGGGCTTCCTTTGTTTTTCATTGAAGTTGTTTCGCTTCTCATCCAAGAAGCTTCTTTAGTTCTCAGAACTGAAGCAACTTGGATTTCTGAGAATCTCCATGGACAAACAAATAGTGAATAGCCTCACCAAGGTTCCTGAAAGAAGAAAACAATACTCCCACAAACTGTGATGACTCAAAGGGGCGTGGCACAAAAGCAACAAAGTCACAAAAGTAGGTAAAGTCCCTTTAATGCCTACAAATTGGCCCCCAATGTCCAGTTATCCTTGGCTGGAGAAAGAACAATTTTTAAAGGGAAGAAATTCAGTCCGAATCCACAGTACATTGAAATGATAAATGAAAACCAACACAAACCACAGTGCAGCAACCAATGAGACAGGACAGAATAAGGAATTGCAGACTTCAAAAGATAATGAAACACACACAGTTGGGAGAATGCCAGAACCCAAATAAGACTTGAGAAACAAAGATAATTCACGATTTGCTTCCAGCAAGGTGCTGTGCACAAATGCCCTTTTTAAAGCACTGTTTTCCCAGCTGCAGCTAATGAAGGGAATCAGGGCCCTTTTTTCCCCTGTAACCCCCATAACTCATGTTGCTCCCTTCTCTGTTCCTCCCTGCGTGCCCTAGGATGAAGAGGAGGTGGGTCTGGGTCTTCCTCTGAATGCCCAGCTGGACTGTGCCCTTCCCCAGTTTCTTCCACAGCCACCAGAGCCACACTCCCACTTCCTGTCAGCTGCTCGACCCTCCCCTCAGAATCAGTTCCAACAGGGGCATGAAACTGAAAGGATTGGGATATAAACAGAGAACAAACACTCCTCCCTTCTAGCACTGATGATGTTACCTAGTTGGGTAATGAAACGTCTGCAAGAAAGTAACCCAGCTCACAGAGCACCAATGACCCCATGGTTCAACCCTGAGCCGCCAATATTGTCTTCTGTTTGATATCATGGGTTTAAGGTCCCTGCCTCCTTTGCCAAAAATTTATACCTCTCCATCATTGGAGATTCTCAATCATCCAGGTCATGATTGTCCCAAAGGTGCTTTTCAAAAACCATACTTGGTTTTTGCATGACCTTTTAAGGAAAACGAGGATTTGTTACTGTTGAACCAGTAATCCAGTGGTGGGATTCAAAACTTTTTACTACCGGTTCTGTGGGCGTGGCTAGGTGGGCATGGCCATGTGACTGGGTGAGCATGGCTTCTTCTTCTTCTGTTGTTGTTGTTGTTTTTTTGCTGTTTTGCAGCCGCCACCCCCAGCCATTTTTGGGCCTCCTTTTGTTGGGAGGGGGAAAAAAATAAATAACTTATGAGGCGAGCATCAGGTGGGTGAGGAGAGAGAGAATTGGGTGGGCAGGGCAAATGAGCCAGTGGTGACCTGGCCACCAGGTCAGGGGCGTGGCCAGCCAGAACTTATTACCGGTTTGGCGACCCATGCCAAATCCTTGCTACCGGTTCGTGTGAACCGGTGCAAACCAGCTGAATACCACTGGTTCAGGCCTTCCATTGTGTACTTTTCCCCCTGGAAAGATGTACAGTGGTTGCAGTGGTGCAATACACTGAGTATTTTGTATATCCTTGTCTATGTTTTCCCTGATAGAAGTATGCATGACATGACATATGAATCAACAGGACCTTCTCTTGGATTTGCTGATCCACACAAAATCCTTTTGGACATTATTCATCTTTCAAAGAATGAGGAAGAGAAAGGACACAATCTCTCAACGGATGTGTTGTTATCTTAAATGTCTTCCTTTCTTTGCCTTTTGTAGACTTGTATAGCCACCCATGAGTCCAATGGCATCGACATCATCATTGCGCTGATCCTAAATGATATCAATCCCCTTGGAAAATATCGGATGGACCTAGTGCTACAGTTGAAGGTATGGAATTCTACCCTGTGAACATTATCCCCGTCGCCTTAACCTCACTGGGTTCCCATTGTTGCTCTTAAGAGATGGAAGAAGGACAGGATAATCTCATCCATTGTCAGGAGAAGAGGTGCAGAGTCCTCGCCTGCTCCTGGGAGAGTAAGATCAGGTGCCCTAATTTCTATTGTGCTGGTCCTAAAGACATGATCCGAATGTATATTCCATATACCAATAAAAAGAATATTTGTATGAATGAAGGCAAATATACGTGTCCTGGATAATGTTGTAGGATCCAATTTGGGTTGGTTACCGGGTTGTCTTCCGAGCTTTTAGACTTGTGCTGGAACCCATTTTCAGAGAACTTCTCAGTTGATACAATCTGGTAGTGAAAAGATCTCTGAGGACGGGCTCCAGCATGAGTCTAGCAGCTCAGTGTCAGGGTTCCGACTGACACCCTAACTAACTCATGAGCCTCAAGCCAAGCATCGAAAGAAATCCAGTTATTTATTAGGAGCTTCATGTTGGCATGGGCTAAGTGGAGCCAACTCTAACCTCAGTTAATTCACTCTTTGCCTCTGTCATCAGTCATATTCCCCAAAGAAGCAATTTCATCGGTTATAGAGGTCACTCCCTCTGGCCATGGTGGGTTTCCGTAGAGATGAACTTGAGGCATCAGTTGGAATGTGCTTTGTTTTGACTGAGATGCAAGCTTTTTGATGCAGCTGCAAAGTTTGCTTCCCCATCCTCCCTTGCTTATGGCAACTCAAGAGCAGATCAGGGATGCTTTGCAAGTTGACACTCGGAAGACTAAACTTCTAGTCCTGGGGACCAACCTGGATTGGATCCATTAAAAATATTTGTAGTTCAGGGTTGAAATGAGGGATCCTTGGTGCTCTCAGAACTTGGTGGTTTTCTTACAAATGTTTGCCATGCAAAACGTAGGCACCAAACTGGCAGTAACACCAGTTGAATCCCACCACTGCAGATGCCACCATTGTAAAAGAAACAGTGGCTAAGTCAGTGCACGGTATGGAAAGAGCTACATGGAAAGGCTCTCTCGATTGACATCTGACACTTATAAATATGTAATTTATTTTTAATTAGTTCTGTGATTGTGGTGATCAGGCCATGATGTCACTCATAAAACAAGATAAAACAAAATCCATAAAAAGATTCAAGGCCTTTAAAAAAAAAACCTTGTCCTCACCATAAGGAAACCTGCTGTCAGGACTCTGGCATGCACCCCCATTCAAATTATAAGTCTCTAAGCCACATCTCTCAATGAAAGAATGGTTGATTTATTTGGAGTTGACATGCTGGCGTTTCCTGGTTGCAGCCAACTCTGACACATCATTCATTTCACCCTTGACCCTGGTCTTCCTCCACCCCCTGGATGTATATTCTCCAGTGGGACACACCCATAGCCAAGAGTCATCAATCATGCTCTCCAGTAATAGTTTTGCACGCCAGAAGCTTCGGTTGCCAAAGCGATTATCTGAAGCCTTTAAGGAATGCACTGCTTTCCTGCCTTCCCTTTCTGCTGGCAACTAAAAAGACCAAAGAAGTATTTTTTTAATTGACATTCAGCTCCCCTCACTTCAACTACAACTTCAGTTAAAGCAGCACTAAGGCTCATTGGCCCATGAAATAGATTTTAACGACCTCTTAATTAGCTTTTTGATGCCTTTCAGAATAATGCCTCGAAGCTTTTGCTGGCTATCATGGAAAGCAGGCATGACAGTGAAAATGCAGAACGAGTCCTTTTCAACATGAGACCAAAAGAGCTGGTGAGTTATCTTTTTTAGGCGGTTTTATAATTGAAAATAGCAAAAAAAAAAAA